>VMDO01037377.1:0-14375 GCA_007922755.1 Pedetes capensis | reverse complement strand
AAAAATTAAAAAATAGGCCAGAGGAGTAGCCCAGTGGTAGAGGACTTGCAAAGTCTGTTCAAGGCCCTGGGTTCAACCCCTAAGAACCAAAAAAAAAAAAAAAAAAAGATATACAGCAAGTAGAAAGACTGATCAGTAGTCAGAAACTTTTCCACAAGTAAATAAAAGCCCAAGACCAGATGACTTCTTAGAGAATTTCACAAAACATTAAAGAAGTAAAAATATAGGAGAAAGGAACACTTCTCTACCCATTTTATGAGGCCAGTATTATCCTGACACCAAAACTACAGAACAGTATCTTTTATGAAGGTAGATGCAAAAATCCTCAACAAAGTACTTGTTGTTGTTGTTGTTAGGTGCCATCAAGTCGAGTCAGACTCATAGCGACCCTTATAGGGTTTTCAAAGGCTGACTGTTTCGGGATTCCCTTGGGAGTGGATTGCCACGTCCTTCTCCCATTTTGCAGTGTTGGGAATCGAGCTCGGGACCTGAGAGACTGCAGAGCAGTGCTCTACCAACTGAGCTAAATCCCAGCCCAACAAAGTACTAGCAAGCTATTTTTTAAAAAGGATGATACACCATTAGTGAGGTTTATTCTAGGAATGCAAGTTTGGTTTAATGAAGTAAAGGAATGTCATACACCATATTACTGTAGTAAAATAAAGGAAAAGACCATATGATCATCTCAGTAGATGCAGAAAAACATCTGACAAAATCCAGTACTTTCTCTTAATGATAACAACAAAAACACTCAACAAAATTGACAAGGAAGATAACTTTCTCAGCCTAATAAAGAATATCATCAAAAACTCAAAAGCTACCAGCATACTGAAAAGTGAAGGACTGAATGTTTTCCCACTAAGATCAATAACAAGAATAGGATGACTACTCTTGCCATTTCTGTATAGTATTGTTCAAAGGTCCTAGGTAGGGTGATTAGGCAGGAAAAGAACTGAAAGTAATTCAGATTGGAAAGGAAGAAAGAAAACTATCCCTAATTACATAATCTGGGATACAGAGACTTCTAGGGAATCCATAAAAAACTGTTAGAGTTAACAGATGAGTTCAGTTAGTTTACAGGATACAAGCTCAATATAGGAAATTAATTGTATATCTATATACTGTTGTTGTTGTTAGGTGCTGTCGAGTCGTGTCCGACTCATAGCGACCCTTATAGGGTTTTCAATGGCTGATTATTTCGGGATTGCCTTGGGAGTGGGTTGCCACGTCCTTCTCCCATCTTTGAGGTGCTGGGAATCAAACTCAGGACCTCAGAGACGGCAGAGCGGCGCTCTACCAACTGAGCTAAACCCCAGCCAACATATCTATAAACTAGCAATATATAATCTGAAAGCAAAACTAAGGAAACAATTCTACTTACAATTGCATAAAATAAAATACTTAAAACATAAACTAAAGAAACATAAATAAATAGAGACACCTTCACGGATCAGAAGATTTGATAAAGTTAAAATGTCAATATTCCCTAAATCAATCTAAAGACCCAGAGTGATCCCCATCAAATCCCTGGCTGGCTTCTTTGCAGAAATTGGCAAGTTGATCCTAAAATTTACATGAAAATTCAAAAGGAAACCAAAATATCCAGAAAAAAAACTCAGAAAAGAATACACTAAGAGGATTCATATGTCTTGATTTCAAAAAGAACTACAAAGTTATGATAATCAAGACAGTTATGTGCAAATATAAAAATAAAATTGAGAGTCAAGAAATAAATCCTCACATTAATAGTCAGTTGATCTTTGACAAGGGTGCCAAGAAAATTCAATGGGGATAGTAGGATAGTATAAGAGCTAAGTATAGAAAACTAGAGAATGCATAGGTGTATGGATTAGGCAATGGTTTTGTAGATATAACACTTGAGGCATTATTCACTAAAGAAAAAATTGGCTTTCATGAAAATTGAGAAGGCAATTGAGAAATGGCAAATCAGGGATGGTGCTGAACAGATGTAATCCCAGCACTCGAGAGGCTAAGACAGAAGATCACAAGCTCAAGGTCAGCCTGGGCTACATAGCAATTTCCAAGCCACTTCAGGCTACATAGCAAGGCCCTTGTTGTCACTAGGTGCTATCAAGTCAGATCTGACTCATATTGACCCTAGGTACAACAGCACAAAACACTCCCCAGCACTGTGCCATGCCCAGCATTTGTCATTTCTTCTCTGCCATTCATAAGGTTTTCCATGGCTGGTTGTTTGGGGAATGGGTTGCTGGATCCTTCTCCTAAGCCTACAGCACCTGGAATTCCCAAGTGGTCTCCTATTCAAGGACTAACCAGGCTGGTTCCTGCTTAGCTTCCGAGATCAGATGGGATCAGATGCCAGGGTGGTATGGCTGTAGTCAGTGAAGCTCATAAATAAATAAATAGGAAAATAAAATAAGCAAAGGAACAGCAGACACAAGAGGACTTCTCTGCCCTTCCCATTTCCACCCTGAAGCAACTCATGTGTTTTCTGATTTCCTGTTGCGAAGGTGTTTCCCTTCCTCTCTCTGACAAGCACATAAAAGGATACTCAAGCCAGGCATGGTGGTACATGCCTGTGATTCCAGTACTCAGGAGGCTGGGGCAAGAAGATTATAATTTTGAAGGCAGCCCAGACTGCCTAGTGAGACCCTGTCTTAAAAAAACAAAAACAAAAGAAAAAAAAAAAAAAAAACAATACTTAACAACCACCTCCACAGTACCTAACAACAGTAACAAACATCATAAGTCATTAGATAAGTGAAAATAAAAGTTCACAGTGAGAATTGGACAGTAATAAGTGTTAGCAAGACTGTGGACAGTTTAGAGCACTCATAGATTGTTAGTGCAAATGCAAAATGATGTGGCCACTTTGGGAAATAGTCTGGTAGTTCATTAAAACATTAAACATATGGCCTGGGGTACGGCTCAAGGGTAGAGCATATACTTAGCATACTAGAGGCCATAGGTTTAATCTCCAGTACCAAAAACTATAAAAAAAAAAATTAAACGTAGTATTTGGCCCAGCAATTTTATTCCCAGACATATACACAAAGAAATTGAAATACACATTTACAGGGAAAAAAACTTATACAGGAATATTCAGAGGAACAATGTTCATAATAACCAAAAAGTAGAAACAACTCATATCCATCAAAACGTAAATAAATAAATAAATGTGATAGATTCATGCAATAGACTTACTCAGCTATGTAAAGGACTGAAATACTGATACACACAAACACATGGATTGCTGGGCATTGTGGCTCACAGTAGTAATCCCAGCAACTCAGGAAGTTGAAGCCAGAGTATCACAAGTTCCAGGCCAGGGGCAGCTTAGGCAATTTAGCAAGATTGTCTCAAAATAAAAAATTTTAAAAAGGAGTCTCACTGGTAAAGCGCTTGCCTATCCTGCATGCTGCCCTGGGTTCAACCTCTCAGTACTAAAAGACAAAACAAACAAAAAATGGATGAACCTTAAAAACATACTAAGTGAAAGAAAGCACACACAAAATGTCATATATCATAGGATTCCATTGCTATAAAATTTCCAAAATATGCAAATCTGTGGAGACAGAAAAAGGATTATTGTTTTCCAGGGGCTGGTAGGAAGAAAGTATAGTTACTACTAATGTATATGTGATTTCATTTACCAGTGATGAAATATTGTTAATTACTGGTGATGGGCTAGGGTTTAGCTCAGTTGGTAGAGTGCTGCACTACACTCTCCCAGGACCCAGGTTTGATTCCCAGCACTGCATAAACAGGAGAAACACGTGGCAATCCACTCCCAAAGCAATCCCGAAACAATCAGCCATTGAAAACCCTATGAGGGTCGCTATGAGATGGCACCTAACAGCAACAATTACTGGTGATTTCGTAATCTTGTGAATTAAAAAAAAAAACAACCTGAACAGTACACTTTAAAAGGCTGAATCTTATGGTATGTAAATTATATCTCAATTTCTGAAAAAGAATCTACAAAAGTCATGAAGAGGTGAGTTGTGAGACGTCACATAAGTACAAACGTGTTTCTGGCTGTAGAGTCGTGGCTCTTCCCAGTGTCCACAGCAGGGGCAGCCTGACCCACCACTCCCCCATCTCAACCACCCCGCCTCAGTTCTGTTCTGATCATAATAGCTGTGGTGTCCCAGAAAACCGTTTCCCCTGTTGCGTTTCCCAGGAAATACATTCCGCAGTCTGGGTGAATGTCCCCCACTCCTCTTGAGAAAAAAATCCTGCCACTCTTTCTTTAGCTCCGTTTCCTTCTCATTCTCCCCCATTTTTCCCTGATCTGCCTGTGCCATCTCTGTTTTCCTTTCCCTTGTTATATCTACTCACGCCTGTATCCCTGTTTCTGTTTCCCACCCTTTTCTCCCCCCATCTTCCTTCATCGTTTATTTGCTCCTCTCTGTATTTTTATAAGAATTCTGTACTTTTTTTTCTTTTTTGCTTTCATTGCCTAAGTGAAAAGGGAGCAATTTTGATGCCTGATGTTTAAGGAAAACCAACTTTAAATTAATTACATGGTTGATTTTGCTTTAGGGGCTGTACTCAGTATTAAAAGAAAAAAAAAGGATTATCCACCCACACTATATCACTAGCTAGAAATAAATAACTCTGGCAAGATGTTTTCGTGAAGATTATAAAGTGATTTGTAAATACAACAGACATGATTGGTAAACACTGGTAATATCTGGTGTGGTGATGCTCCCTGTCAACGCTTCATTATTACTCAGCTGTTCCATGTGTAGATACTCCAGTTAACCACTTAGGCTGCAGAGCGAAAGCCTCCTATGCAGGCAGTTTTAACTCATCAACCTGAGTGATTCCCCTCAGGAATGTCCTTTGTGATCTAAAAACAAAAACCCAATATGGTTGTAAGTTCTTCTCTTGCAAAGGCATCTTCAGAATGGAGAATCATTCTCTGTCATTGATCTGGAGTAATAAATATACAAAGAATGTCATTAACCTCCATGTTGTCATCTTCTTCAAATGAAATTCTAATCTCTGGCTTGAATGTTGAAAAAGTCACTTTTCTTGTGAATAGGTGGAGAGAAATTTTTTTCTTAAATATCAGTCTATAAGAAGCGTTTATTCCCTGTGCTGACAAAATGTTAAGGAAGAAAATTGGTTAAGTTTCACTGGTGTTTATGATTGAAATTCTAGTGCCCAAAATAGTCATGTCAGAGCAATGAGGCATATGGGTAATGATCTCAGAAACCTTCCCAAACAGTGTGCCTGTTTCATGTGAAGGGGGAAGCGGGGAAAGGGCGGATGTCATTCTTCAGTTCATCCTAAGAGGCCATCTGTCCCCTCTCCAAGCAGGCAAAGTGCTTCACTCTAGGACCTATTTTAATGTGTTGGTATAAGAATTGAGGAAGGATTAGAACTGCTTTTTTGATATTAAGTGTTAGGCTCTCTGAGGATAGCCAAGAAGGTGGATTCGCGTCAGAAGAGTCTCTGCTATGGATGGATTCTAATGATCATCCAGCTAGCACCTCTGAGATCTTTCTAGTATATTGTGGGAAGCTTGGTGTTTGGTCAATATGCTACAGAAAGCTCCCAGGTCAGAGTGTATAAACATTCACCAAAAATGAGCTTCCTATTTTCCTGCACCCAAAAAACTGTGTTTCAGGCTTGCCTCCTAGTTAGTGGAGACCACACAACTGAGTTCTAATCAATGGGATGTGTACAGCTGTGAGGAAGCCTTGGAGAAGAAGAGCAAGAAGGTAAATTTAGCAGAGCATAGAGTAACCTAATGTGGAGAAAAGCTGCCCCCAGCCAGAAACAATCCCTGCCCAAGCCACTAAGAAGGAAATTTTTGTTACATTCTGTATCATATATTTTGATACCTATTTGTTACAGCTGCTAGCATGATCTTACATCCTAGTCTATTCTCACTGTTATAACAAATGGTCATAGACTGGGAAGCTTATAAACCAGAAAAATCTATTTCTCACAGCTCTGGAGGGTGGGAGTCCAAGATCAAGGGATCAACTAACTCAGTGTCTGGTGAGAGCAGGTGCCATGCTTTCTTTTTATTTTTCTTTCTCTCTTATTTTCTGTAACATTAATTTGTGTTTATTTTTTACTAAATTTATTCCTGTATTTCTTCAATTTTTTCTGAGATAACTTTTTCTTCTGTGCAACCTCCTCTTTTGATTTAGGAAGAATTTGTTCCTTTTCGGTGCAGATCATGTCAATGTGGCAGGGGGAGTCACGTGTGGGCTAATCTGATGTGTAAATGCAGCGGTCACTCTTTACTTGGTGATAGTCAATGCCAGAGAATCTACATCTAAGCCCTTACATTCACCGTTACTCTGTTTTTAAGCAGGTGCAGCAAACATTCAGCACTTTTATTGGGCCACCTTTGCTATTTGGCATGAGCACACTTACCAGCTCCACCATTGTAATACCAGAATGGCACAAACTGTTTCTTTAAAGTGACTTCTTTCAGTTACTTGGCAGGTTTTTGGATATACATACCTTTGATAGCCTGGGCAGTGAACACAAAGATTTGAACTCAGGCCTCATGGATGCAGATACTCTACCACTGAGCAACATCTTCAGTCATGAATTGGTAATTCTTAACTATCCCTAGGATAACAATTATGTCTACTTGCTTTGGAATCCATTGTAATTCGATGGGCAGCCCACTGACTATCTTGATTTTTTGTTGTTGTTAGGTGCCAACTCACAGTAACCCTACATACAACAGGTGAAACATTACTGTCAGGCTTCTCTGCTGTTCATAGAGTTTTCAATGGCTGATTGATTTTTGGGAGTGGGTTGCCAGGTCCATCTCCCAAGCCTATAGCACCTGGTGTTCCCAGGCAATCTCCCATCCAAGTACTAACCAGGCCTGACCCCGCTTAGCTTCTGAGATCTGATGGGATCTGGTGCCACAATGATACAACTGCAGACATCTTGGCTTGGGTCCCCCCAAAAGCCAGCCTTGAGACAAAGATTCAAAGGTTGGTAGTTTTGGAGCTATAGGAATCATTGGGAATGAGACAGATTAGGAGGACCCACCTCTCCTTGGGGTGCTGGGCATTAAGTATCGTTGTTGTTGTTGTTAGGTGCCATCGAGTCGGTATCCAACTCATAGCGACCCTCATAGGGTTTTCAATGGCAGAGTGCTTCGGGATTGCCTTGGGAGTGGATTGGCAGGCCCTTCTCCCATTTTTGTGGTGCTAAGAATTGAACTCGGGACCTCAGAGACTACAGCGCAGCGCTCTGCCCACTGAGCTAAATCCCAGCACACTATTAAAACCAAAATTAATGTTAACAATAAGATTTTCCCCATTGTTACACTGTTAGTGCTTCTTCTGCTGCTTATTTTCCTGTAAAGAGGCACAAATGTCAGGGGATGGAGGTGGTTTGATTCCCTAATTGGCAGCTACTGGGCTCTGGCTTGTGGCTCTGGCTGTCTTGAACAAAAGGACTCTTGGAGAGGTGGGCCACCTTCACATGGGTGCCTGCCATTGTAAACACTCTATGGACATCTTGTGGAAGCAACATGACTACAATTGTTTGCTCCAGCTCCTGGGGATGTGGCCCCACCCACAACTCTTTCAAGTAGATTTCAGCAAACTTTCACTGCAATCATTTCTATCCATACCAGAGGAGGACCACTTCTCCTGGAGACCTAGTGGAAGGACTCCTATGACTGTTGCAAAAGAGGCAATGCTGTGATTGGTGTAAACACAAACCTTAATTTGCATGACAGAATCACTACAGTTGGTGCAAACATTCTCTTTCTGGCTATATAAGAAGGCTGTTCAGCTCACTTGAGTGAATGAGTTGGAAAATACCTCTTGTGCTCCCCTGGTATTACAACATTAGAAAATACCTCTTGTGCTTCCCCTGGTATTACAACACTAGGCCCAATGAAAGGCTTCTCTCTTGTGATCCTTCTGCTACTTTAAATAGCATGGCTGAGCTGGTAACATGAAGGAAGAAGGGAAGATAGCAGCAAAGAAAGTAGGACAGCAAGGATAGCAGCAGTGGGGATGGTAGACAGCTGTAGCAAGAGTGGAGCTGGTGGTGTCATTGTGTGATTGGAGAAAGCAGGGGAACCATAAGGCTCCACTGACTTGACAGGAAGCTGAGTGTAGCCCTGTGCAGCATTGATTTCCTATAGCAGAGATTGGAGCCATTGTCCTACTAAGCTACAGGAAGTGAGTGTGGTTTCCTTTGGCCTACATAAGAGTTGTAACACTGAAATACTAAGGCTTCATGATCTCCTTGGCCCACATAAAAGCTGTGACACTAGAGAGTGCCATTGCTGCTGTTGCTCCAAACTGCCTGTTGACACCACTTGCTACTGTCAAATGCTGCAAGACAGGAAAGCTGGCTAAGACCAGCATTTGAAGGGCTCCTCCTTGTATACTCATGATGTCTACCCAAGTACAGCAAAAGGACATTAGCCAGCTGACTGATGACAACATGACAGAGAAGTGTATGATACAGAGATAGGGAGTACAGCCAAGCAAAAGTATGGTAGAAGCTTAATTCCACCATGAAACAAAATAGGTGTTTCAGAATTATCTAAACTCAGGGGTGATGAAGCTGGATTATCCATCACCAGCGCCTATTGGTCATTGGTAATGGCTGCTCCTGAGTGTATTCTCCTAAACTTTAGGCCTGTTTTGTGCACAGGTAGAGAAGTCTCCCTGAGCATAAGGAAATGGTCTCAGGGATGGAGGTGCAGATACTGACAGTTGGAACCTTGCAAGTGAAACCTGAGCTGTATAGGCAAGACACACCACTGTGGGCTCTCCTGCATTGACATTCCTAATCCTATTTTGCTTGTTATATTAGAGTTGGTTACTATGCCCTGACGTCATCCCAAATTGTGGCCAGGAGAGAGAACCTACTATATGCTGAGAAAGAAAAGAAAGACATTCTGAGATTAAACATTGGGATTAGAGTAAGGACAGAGGAAAATGAAAGTCAACAGTAGCTTCACCAGGCACCCAGTGCTATAGAAGGGCCCCATGCATGGAAGCCACTGAAGCAATTCTTTGTCTTCATTCATTTGGACCACAGGACACTGAGCTGGAGGAGAATGGCAGAGTGGAAAGTTTTCAGGTGGCAGTTACCTGGCTCCATGCCAGTAGTATTACTCACTACTCACAAAGCTCTGGATGGCATTTACCACCCAAACAAAGGGGAAAGAAGGCAGATCTTCTGCGTATTTTCAGGTCACATTGTGCACAGAGTATGAATGATGAAATAACACCATAGGGACGAACGAGAAAATTTTCCCATGGTCTTTGTTTATTTTTACCACAGGACATCAATTATCTCTGCCACTTTAGGGAATGTAGGAGTCTAAAGTGTTTTGAGTCTTTTGCTAAATTTTGTTTATTAACCTCATATCCGAGGAAATAACATTTTAATCGGCTCACTTCCTGAAGAGCATGTTCCATATCCTCAACTCAGATTACTGTTGTATGGTCAGGGGACAAGCTTTCCTCTCTCCTCCCACACAGAGCTGCCTGAAGAGCAATTCTGGGGCTCCTAACACACAAACTAAGTACTGAAGCAAGAAATAGCGTGACTCTGAAAATTCTCTCATGTTTTTTTATGAAAATTCCCATAAAATCGAGTCCATAAAAAAATTCAGCCATGACCTTGTTACTACAGAGGAAGATATTTATTTCATTTGTTTTACAGTGTTTCGTGTACTTCATGTAGCACATACAGAGTGCCAAGAGTGATGCAAAGAGGCAGAGGCCATATTCCCAATACTTACAGTAAGCATGAAAGCAATTAATTATAACCCAATGCTAAATGAAATGACTGTCCTGATACCTGGTGAAAACAGTAATGGTACTGAAAGCCTTTCCTCAGTAAATCTTACAGTCTGGGGCTGGGGCTGCTGCTCATGGTAGAATACTTGCCTAGCATGCATAAGGCCCTGCGTTCAATCCTCAGAACTACCAAAAACAACAACAAAAACACCCTTCTATCACTTATACTTCATACCACCATATTTAATGGTTTCAAAAATTCTGTCCACAGTGATTTCCTATGGCTTTCTCAACTCCAGTGAGAACCTATTTAGGATAAAAAAGGAGATCTTCAGAGCAGTGCTTCCCAGACTAAGTGTGGGAACGGCCATGATTTTGCTTGTCCAACCAGGTCCCCTGCAGTACTTGCCACACTGCTCAACAGCTGCCTGAAGATTCATTATTGCAACATTAATTTTGAAATATCAGTCACTTTTATTTCAATTGGAAAACTAGGTAGGGAATTGTTAAAATATGGTAGATCCTCCAAGTGCTGAAAAAAGTTGTATGGCAAATTGAATGTGTTAGGGCACTGTTTCTCCAACATTTAGTACCTCCGGTGCTATTCTGTATGCACAGGCCTGAAAAGTAAACAGAGGCACATGTTGTTGTTGTTGTCGTTAAGTGCCATCGAGTTGGTGTCTGACTCATAGTGTTTCTCTGCTATTCATAGGGTATTCAGTGGCTGATTGTTTTGGGGAAGTGGGCTGCAGAGTCCTTCTCCCATGCCTACAGCACGTGGTGTTCCCAGGCAGTCTCCCATCCAAGTACTAACCAGGCCTGACCCTGCTTAGCTTCTGAGATCTGACAGGATCGGATGTTGCAGTGCTACAGCTGCAGGCTCAGAGGCACATACCCCTTGCTTTTTAAAAGGGACAAAACCTCTGTCTTCACAGTTTGCCTCTGGTCTATCATAAGAATTGTTCACTTAACGTTTCCTCAAGGTTATTATATTTGCTTTGCAGAGTTAAGTTTTTTTGTGAAGAAGACTGTGAACCAGGCTTGTAATCCCAGTACTTATGAAGCAGAGGCAGGATAATTGCAAGGTTTAGGACAGCCTAGGCTATGTGGCCAGTTGTTGTTGTTGTTAGGTGCCGTCAAGTTGGTATCCCACTCATAGCGACCCTCATAGGGTTTTCAATGGCTGTTTCAGGATTGCCTTGCGAGTGGATTGCCAGGCCCTTCTCCCATTTTTGCGGAGCCAGAGTCTGGCTCAAAAAGAAAGTAAACAAAAAGTGCTGGGTGCCGTGGCCTGTAATCCCAGCTACTCAGGAGGCTGAGGCAGGAGTATATCAAGTTTGAGGCCAGAGGCAGCCTGTGCAACTTAGAAAAACCTTGCCTGAAAATGGAAAATAAAAAGGGCCTGGTGGTACAGCTTAATGGTAGACCACTTGCCTAGCATGCACAAGGCCCTGGGCTCAATCCCCTACTTCTGCAGAAAGGAAGAAGGAAGGAAGGAAGGAAGGAAGGTAGGAGAGAGAGGGAGAGAGAGAGAGAGAGAGAAAAGAAAGAAATATGGGAAATTAAATGCTGGTCCTGGGCTAGAGAACAACTATTAAGCCTCAGTGCTGTGGAAGGATCTGGGGTCAGTGAGTGGTGAGAACCTTCTATTAACCTGGACTCATCCTGCCAAAGAAACACACTCAGGTACAGCCTGCTCTGTTTGCTATATCTGGTCCCCATCTGTTGTTATGTGCCATCAAGTCATGTCAAACTCATAGCAACTCTTATAGGGTTTTCAATGGCCAATTGTTTCAGGATTGTCTTGGGGGTAGATTGCCTCATCCTTCTCCTATTTTTGCAGTGCTGGGAATCGAACCTAGGACCTCAGAGACTGCAGAGCAGTGCTCTACCAGCTGAATCCCGGCCACTCAGTCCCTATCTAGCAGTCCAGTATTATGTGAATTCTCCACCGCTCACTCATTGATATCTGAGGTCTGTCTACTCCAGTTAGAGGCCCTCTAGTTATCTGGCGCTGCCACATGCCCCCAAACTGCTCTCTGCTTCCTCTGCCAGGTCCTGACATCCCTCCCCACCATACCTTCCTGCCTGCCCTTCAGGACTTTTCTTCTCCCCACTACAAGTTGAGGGCCATTGAGTGAAGACTCAAATCACTCTGCCAGAAGTCCCTCCAGTGGCCCCACCTGCCAATGCTGAAGCCTGTGCTCCCCTTTAGCAGGTCTCCCTTGTGTGGGTCACCCTACGCTCTCTGCCCTTCTTCTCCCAGCACAGGCTCCCTGGCTCCCTGCTTCTAGGTTTGTTCCTCCATATATGTTAGGTCCCACTGGAGGTCTCTAGGTGTGGGGCTCCTGCCTTCACCCCAGCTCTGAAGCTGCTGGGCTGTACCTTCTCTCGGATTCACACTCATATATACTGGGTTTATTGTCCAGTTTTATTTTCTTTCTTCCTTGCTACCACACCTGGCATTTTTCTCTTTCTCTCTCCTTTCCCCCTTCCACTCCTGCCTTTTAAAGGGACAAAATCTGTGATTTCATAGTTTGTCTCTGGTCCATCCAAAGAATTGCTCAGTTAATACTTCCTCATGCTTATCATAGTTGCTTTGAAGAGTTAAGTTCTCTTGTGAAGAAGGCTGTATGTGTGTGTATACATACATACGTGTGTGTGTGTGTGTGTGTGTGTGTGTGTGTATGGAGAAGGATCCAGCAACCTATTCCCAAAACACAGCCAGCCATTAAAAACCCTATGAATAGCAGAGATGCACTGACAAGAGTATTACACCTGTTGTACCTAGAGTGGCTTTCAGTTGTACACTGACTCCACAGCACTTAACAACAAATATATATATATATATATATATATATATATATATATATATATATATACATATACACACACACACATATACACACATACACACATATATATACATGCATATACATATGTATGTCTTCATGAGCTGTCTTCATGAGCACCCAGAAGGAGCTGTGGGCTTGGAATTTAATGCTTGGCCGTCATCTTGTGCTTCTTAGTCACTGATTTCTGAATGTGTGTTTGGCAAGTGAAGTCCATCCAATGGAGCAGTGGAGCATCCGCTAGTGGCCTGGTGTCTAGGCTCCCTCCTGGCCCCTCTTCCCGGGATGCACCACCTCGCCTCCATACAGTGACCTCTGCTATCTTCCTAGTCCACCCCATCCATCTGGGCCAATGAGGAGGACTTGTGCCCACCTGTGGCTGAATGGGCAGGGGCCACAGCGTCCCCAGGAGTCTGCATTCTCCCTTCCAGTATCCTCATGCCAACAGAGCAAAGAAAAAGTGTGACAGCAGGTTGAGAAGGAGAACACAGAAGGAAGGAAAAACCTTTCTCCTGCTTTCTGAACAGGGGGCCTTACTCTTTCATTTTGCACTGGACTACACAAAGAATAGGGCTGGGATTAGCTCAGTTAGTAGAACACTGCTCTACAATCTCTGAGGTCCCAGGTTGAATTCCCAGCATCGCAAAGATGGGAGAAGGATATGGCAACCCACTCCCAAGGCAATCCCGAAACAATCAGCCATTGAAAACCCTATAAGGGTTGATATGAGTCAGACTTGACAGTACCTAACAACAACAATGCAAAGCATGTAGCTAGCCATGGCTCTCCGTATCTGCTGAAGAGGTGAATCCAAGTAATTTTGATGGCTCAAACGCATGTTGAGCCTTCCAACGTCACCTGCTGAGCTTTTCTAACAGTATTGTCATTTCCCTAAGCTTTTTCAAACTTCTTTTTGAGACGGTAACTCATGTGTTTGGCAATTATTTTTCTGATTGCCTTCTACCTGCCAGGTTCTGGTGTAGACAGTGAACTATTCAGACAAGACTGTGGAAAATCTCTTCTTAGAGTTACTTTGGAAATGACTTACTTTTTGAAAGAAGCCAAAAGTCTCTGGAGGGCCATGATGAGGGTATAAAGGGGACCATAAAGCTGAATAATATAAACAACATAACTGAAGACTGAAACTTTATACCTAGGGAGCCGTAATACTGTATTTCTGATGTAACCTGGACCTTAAGGTAATTCCAAATATAAAGTTTAAAAATATTTTTAAACTTTGTAACACATGAAGAGTATTCCAAGCTGACTACTCTGAAACAGAAATGACTATTTAAATGCAAAAGTTCCAGAATTAATACATTTTTTTAAAAAAAGCATTTTTTTTTCTTAAAACCAAGTGTGGTGGTGCACACCTGTGAACCCAGCTCTTGAGGGGCTGAGGAAGGAGGCTGGAGAGTTTAAGGCCAGCATGGGCTACATAGTGAGATTGTGTCTCAGTCAAAAAAGATAATGATGATAACAATAACAAATAAGCATTTTTATCATTTCTATATTTCTATTTTCTTTTGAGTTTTCTTTCATGTTACTTTTTCATCTAATCCTAGGCACAAAAGGAGGGTGTAGCTGATCCGAATGTGTCTATCAATAATAATTCTTCTATAATCACATTATCCTCAAAATTTCCACCATGATTTTAAAGTTCCCAGATTGTGCTTTTGTTCATCATTTTTCCTTCATTTTTTCTTTTCTTTCTTTCTTTTTCTTTTTTTTTTTTTTTTTTTTTTTTTTTTTTTTTTTTTTTTTTTTTTTTTTTTTTTTT
>VMDO01037376.1:0-14363 GCA_007922755.1 Pedetes capensis | reverse complement strand
CATGTGTTTCATGGCTTTATGGACCTCTTCCTTTGAGAACTGTCTACTGAGTTCCTTTGCCCATTTGTGTATTGGGTTGTTTGGTTTTTGGGTTTTTTTTTTTTTTGAGTTCTTTATAAATTCTAGTAATTAGACCTTTGTCAGATGTATAAAATGCGAAGATTTTTTCCCATTCTGTGGCGGTTTCCTTGATTCTGTTTATTGTTTCTTTTGCTGTGCAGAAGCTTCTTAATTTGATGTGGTCCCATTTATCTATTCTTGTTGCAATTTCTTGAGCAATTGGGGAGTAGGACCCAACTTGACGGCACCTAATAACAACAACAAGGGAAATGGCATTAATGAACATTACCTTGATATCACAACTGGTGCTGGTTATATAACCCTATAAAATACAGGTATTATTCTGCTCATCCTGCAAAGACAGGCTCAGGAGTTTTAAATGACTGAGTCAAAGTGAGAGCCGGGATTTGAACCCAGGTTGGCTTGAATCAAAAGCCCATTCTTTATGTTTGTGCTTTATTGCTCCAAAGAAGGTAAAAGTGTGGCTGCAGAGATCCTCCCCACCCCACCCCCCCGCACATCATTGGCCCCCGGAGGGCTTGGTTCCCAGCTCTGCATGTCCGCAAAGGGTTGAGCTCTTGCTGTAGGTACCTGCTGCTGTCTCACAAAATTGCATTCTTGACAATTTTATGTTTTCTGGGTTGTATTAATCATTATTAATGTTTCTACCCATCAGGGTCTTATCAGGAAGTTGGAAATGACTCTGGGTGTTTAGACCAATGACTCAAATACAGGGATTAGTTGAACAGGTTGTTATGGATTGGACATGATTTATTCATGAGCTGGAAGCTTGGCCCCAGTGGAATGGTATTGAGGGGTGGAAACTTTAAGAGGGTGGGGCTAGTGGGAGATGAGTAGATTATGAGGGCTCCACCCAGGGGAGCTGTTAATGCCCATCTTGTGGGAGTGGATCAGGTCTCACAAGACAGGATTAATTGTCATGAGAGCAGATTGTTCTAAAGCAAGGCCCCCCCTCATGTGCTTGGCCCTTTTTACATGTGGCTGGCTTCCTTTCCACTGCTCTGAAGCTAAGGGCCCTCACCAGATGCTGGTGCCATGCTTTTTGGACTTTCCAGCCACTGGAATCACTAGCCAAACAAACCTCTTTTCTTGATAAAGTTTCTGGTCTCAGGTACTCTGTTATAGCAACACAAAATGGACTAAGGCACAGGAGATGGTGAGAAAATCAGAGGTCAGCAATGGTAGGAAGTTGCCTCCACTCCAGACTGACAAAACAGAGGAAAGAGGAGGGTGTTGGTAGAGTGTGGGTGCCTAGATCTGCCGGAGGGGGCTGGGGCCCAGGCAGCCTGCCCAGCTTGGGTGGGGGCCCTAGAGGAGATGCAGTTCCCAGTGGGAGAGAGAAATACATCCCATCTTTCCCAGTGCTTCCCCTTGGCTAAGCCAACCTGACACCAATTAGCAAGGGAGACTGGGTTGAACACAAAGCAGAAGAGCAAAGGGGCCCAAGGCTGGCACAGACAGCAAATGAAAATGTACATATCAAGTTCCCTCT
Source organism: Pedetes capensis (assembly GCA_007922755.1). NCBI lineage: Eukaryota > Metazoa > Chordata > Mammalia > Rodentia > Pedetidae > Pedetes > Pedetes capensis. Next base: position 12,790 of record VMDO01037376.1, on the reverse strand, counting down.
TTAGTTGGCTTGCCTCTCCCTCCACCCAGGCAGTGCTCACTGCTGGATCTCCTAATTGCCATCCACCCTAGTGCGCCAGGGCTCTTGCTGACTCTACTCATCAGAGATGCCTCGGGCTTTCTTATCCACTCTCTTCTCTGCTTTCCTCCCCAGCAGGGCTGCACTCACAAATTAGACTGCAATTTGGTGTGACTTTATTTGATTTCAAAATTGGATGCTGGCCCCTGATAATACCTTTAGACGCCAGTAAGAGTGTGCCCAGGCCTGCCTCTCCAACACAGCTTCGTCCCCTCTTGTGGACTGACAGATGACGGGAGCTCTTTGGAGAGAACCTGAAGATGTGTGAAGAAATGGCTCAGGGAGGCGGCCCTCTTTCTGGCAGTGGTAAATTATTCAGGGCTTCTAATGACTTGCAGAGCCTAGGCCTGGCCCCCTCTCAGAGCTGTCCACGGTGCTGAGGACTGCTCTCTGCATGGGTTGGGAGACACCGTCCTGCGGATGGGAGCTGTCCTTAGAGGCCAGCTGGACAAAGAAGGCCACTGGGAATAAAATGGCAATGTGAGAGAAGAGGAGGAATATGAAGGAGAGGAGAAGGTAGCTTGTGTGCCTGGCTTAGGATGAGCATTGCCCCAGGCCTGGGTCTTTGCATTCCTCCAGCCAGATGTTCTCTAATTTATTTACTTTTTGCAGTGCTGGGGATCGGACCCAGGGCCTTCCCAATACGAGGCAAGAGATCTGCTACTGAGCCACATCCCTGGCCTTTAGTTCTCCACATTAGTTCTTGCTTCCTGGTGCAGTGAAATCTGGTGTCCTTTGGCAGCACTTCTTTATAGATTTGTAACAAGATGGTTCCACTCTGCTGAAGGGCCCAGCAAGCCAGGTACCTGGACAAGAAGAATTCACTAGGAAAAGTAGCTCCACAGGGGTCCAGAGGCTGCCTTTGCTTTCAAGTAATGGGGGATGGGACCCAGCTCCTGTCAAAGAAAACAGTGAAAATACCCTGACCAGGCACAAAGGGGCCCAGGGTAGAGCATGAGGGCTTTAGTAACGCCCGTCCTATGAGGGGTATTCTGCCATATTCCCCTGGTGGACCTTGTACAGGCTGTTTGAGACCCAAAGCCTCAGTTTCCTCTTCTGTAAAATGAAAATGAAAATAATCCCTGCCCTAGCTTGCGTGATTCATATAAGACACAGCCTGGGGTCCAGCAGGCACCAACGAGCCATGCTCACCAGCCAGGATCATTATGCCTAATGAAACAAATCCTGGAGTGAGTTTTCCTCACTTTTCTCCCTGAACCTGGCTTTTTTCCTAAATCCAGAACCCATTCTCAAAAATTAGAAAGACGAAGACAGCAATGGGGCAGGAGTAAAGGATATTTGGAATTTAGTCTGCCAGGGAAATCTTGGCTCTTTGTTCATTCTGCGTTTAGTGTAGAGATAAGGAAACAAAGTAGCCATCATCAACAATGCACAAAACACAAATAACTAACTAACTAAATAAAAAGTCAGTGCCCCAGAGGTCCTTTGAGCTAGCAAAACACTTTCATTCCATTCCTTCCTGTTTGGATTTACCTCCTGTTAAAATCTCTACGGGTCTGGACATAACCAGTGGTGGTCGCCTGATTTTTTTAGGCAAAATAGGCTGGAAGGAGGGGAGGAACTCAATGCAGGATCCAGAAGCCTTTCAACAGATAATCCTGGGTGTGGGCTCTGTGTCAGGCATTGCTCAGCTTTGAGATATGGACCGGCTGCAGCCTTGTGTTCACCCCACTAGGGAAGCAGATGTGAAATCCCCACATCACAATTCTGTGTGACAGGTCCCTTAGGCCTGTGTGGCACACGCTCCAGGGGCTGCCTCGTGGGGGCCTCATTCCTCATCTGCTGTCTCTCTCGGTCCTTTCTGTCTCCTGCAGGCTGTGTGCCACTCCCTTCCTATTTCCTTCCTTCTTTTTTTCTTGCAAACATCAGAATGTCAACTTAACTGCCACAGAGCAGCCTGGCGTCCCTGCAGATTAGAACGCATTTGTCAACGTGTGTTCCATTCTTTGGGAAAACCAGGCTAAGGCGAGACAGTCCCACAGTGAGTGTGGCTTTCTACCACTTGTCCCACTCTTTTATGTATTTATTTTGCAGTACTGGGAGGTTGACCCCAGGGCCTCACACATGCTAGGCAAATGCTCCACCACTCAGTTGCACCCCCAGCCGCCCCATTTTTTTCCACTTTTTATTTTGAGACAGGGTCTCGCTAAGTTATGCAGGCTGCTTCTGGCCTCCAACCCACGATCCTCCTGCCTTTGCCTCCTGAGTCACTGGCATGCCAGGCGTGCTTCATGGCACCCAGCATTTGTCACACTCTTAAAGGAAGCCCAGCTGGGCCTGTGCTGGGCATACAAAGGCCAGGGAGAAAGAGACACGCCCCTGCCCTCATGGTCTACACAGTCCAGTGGGGGTGGACAGACAGATGAGACCATGTGAACAAACAAAGATGCAATGACAAGTGTGCTGAGTGTCTGAAGGAAACCGGAAGAGTGTTTAGTGGCGTCAGACACCAGGTATGTCGGCTCTTCATGGGGCTGTTGGGGGACCTGGCTGAAGCACCCCAACCTGGACGTGCAGGGCAATGGGAGACCAGATGTTCCAGGTGGAGGGGGCAGCACTTGCAAAGACCTGAGGTGGGAAACCAGGAGTAGGGGGAGGAGTCTCAGGTGCAGTTGAGGCATGAACTCAGGAGAGCGTGCCAGCGGAATCTGGACAGCAGGCAAGGGCGGACCATGCTGGGTCTCCAGGCTATGATGAGAGGTTTGGCTTTAGTTCTTATGGGAGAATTCTAGGTGACTGCGTGATATGACCAGCTTTGGCTCCTAAAAGATCACTGTGACATCCTCCTCTGTTCCTGCTGTCATCATGGGGTGCTGCTGCTTCTGAAGAAAACATGGGGTGGTTCTTTGCTCCCAGCCTGATCTCTTCACCTCTGAGTGACAAGAGGTGATGCCAGGGTATTTTATGCATTGGTATTTGAGTTAATGTCCATTAGACCACAGATAGAAAGGCCATCCTTCCTTACTTAGGCCAAGGCCCTTCTCAGGCCCTTGCCCAACCCAGACTTCTTTCCAGGATCATTGACAGTATGAGTACCCAATCCCTTCATAGGAGCATTCCAGCTTTGACAGTGGTGCTGTGGTCTAGTCCCAAGGGCAGGTTAAACATTTGCTAAAGTCTTGTTCAGTGTTACCTATGGTCACCTTGTACAAACTTGTTGTTGTTAGGTGCTGTTGAGTCAGTATTTGACTCATAGCAACCCTACATACAACAGGCGAAACACTATTGTCAGTGCTTCTCTGCTATTCATATGGTTTTCAGTGGTGGATTGTTTTTTTGGGAGTGGATTTGTCAGGTTCTTCTCCCAAGCCTATAGCACCTGGTGTTCCCAGGTGGTCTCCCATCCAAGGGCCAACCAGGCCTGACCCTGCTTAGCTTCTGAGATCTGATGGGATCGGACGCCACAGTGCCATGGCTGCAGCCTTGTACAAACTGGCAGGATTTAAATGTATAGTTACATCCTCAAGTCATACACTTGAAACATGGTGGCTAAGCAGTTGTAAGCCTACTGACGTTCAAGTGGAGGGGACACAGGCTCCACCTCTCCCTGAGAGATATGTCAAAAGATTTTCAGCCATGCTTCACACTCATCTCAGCCTCCTGTGTAACCCTTTGTTCCAGCCTTTTCCAGCACAGTGCTTGAATACAGGGAATGCACAAAATATTTGTTAAATGAAAATTGACAAGTGGAGAAACTGAGTCCCAGAGAAAGCATGTATCTTACCCAAGGGCCCCCAGCTAGTAAATGCTCAAACTAAGACTAAAATTCAGATCTTTCTGTACCTCTCCAGATTCTCTGCCATCTATTGCACCTGACTTTCTTTTCCTTATGCAACTCAAAGCAGATATAATTTTGCAAAAGGAAAGGAAATAATGTCTCTGATTCTGCTCTATTTGACTCAGAAGAGAAGTTGCCTGCTCAGATGTCTGACAGGTAACTTAAATGAATATAGAGATCCAGCTGGAAGAAGATAAATGGCCGTCGAAACACAGAATTGGGAGATGATAGGGAATGGTGGGGACTAGGGCAGAGAGGAGAGCCCACGCCCTGTTATGTAGCTCCAAGATGAGGTGACCAGGTAGCTCCCTGTGCTGAGGGGTGCCCTACCTTTTCAAGACAAGCTGGGAATCTGCATTGTAGAATAAAATCTCCTGGATTTTAAATATTGGTAACTAATTCAAATTTAAAGCCCTGTGCAGACCATATATATATGTTGTTGTTGTTGTTAGGTGCCGTCGAGTCAGTATCCGACTCATAGCGACCATCATAGGGTTTTCAATGGCTGACTGCTTCGGGATTGCCTTGGGAGTAGATTGCCAGGCCCTTCTCCCATTTTTGCGGTGCTGGGAATTGAACTCGGGACCTCAGAGACTGCAGAGCAGTGCTCTACCAACTGAGCCAAATCCCAGCCCATATATATATAGTAGAAGCTAAATAAAACATAGCTAGGGGCCAACTTCAGCCACTCGCCTTGCTGACTTGTAAACTAATTTGGTTGGAGTTTTTGGCTTGCTGTGGCATTTGATATGTGACATTTTCTGATTGCAAGATGGAAAACTACATTAATATAGGTCAGACAATTGTGAAGATTTTACTGCAATTTGAGATCATTCGGGGCAAATATATAGAGATAAAACAGAACCTGAGTGTAGGCACAAACAGTACACTAATAGAGAGGCTCATCCACCTCTCACAGTGCTGGTATTTGCCCTGGGCCTTTCAAAGGCACTTTGCGACTAGGAGAGGGAGGGAGCAGGAGGAGGGAAGGGACAGAATTGATCTCCTGTGTTGCTGAAAATAGATACCTATACAACAGAGCTGTTAAAGCAAGTAAGAAAATAGGTCCTGAAGAGCACAGATTGGGTTTTAGGGGGGCTAAGGTAGTGTTCTGTGAAAATTCCACTATGGAGAACCAAGATCTTCAGTGTGGGCTCCCTGGATTTTGTAAAAGAGGGCACTTCCACCTTTCTGAAGGTGAGGAGGGAATATTTTCCTTTAGAATATTTTGATTTTCCTCCAAATCTGAGAAGCACTAAAAACATAGAGGAGTAGCCCATTTCACCATGAAAACGATCATCCTTCTTTCTCTTTCCCCTGACATTCAAGTAACAAACACTGTTTATAGAAAAGTTGGAAAACATGTGTCAGCTTTCCATTGCTGTGACAAGATACCTAAGGAGAAGCTAAAAGAAGAAAGGTTTATTTTGGCTTGTGGTTTCTGAAGCTCCAGCTGCATTGCTCTGGGCCCGGGCAGCGTGGTAATGTGGCAGTGAGGAGGCAGAGAAAGGCAGGAAAGGGCTGGGATCCCAGTGTCTTTTCAAGGATACATCCCCAGTGACCTACATTTCTCCTACCGGAGTTCCACCTCTTAAAGGTTCCACACTTTCCCAGGAGTGCCACAGGCTAGGGCCCAAGACTTTGACCCACACATACCCCTTTGAGGGGACATTCCAGATCCCAATGATAACAATATGGTTAACCAGAAAAAGAAAATATAAGCCATTAAAACTTTACCTCCAAGAGACAACCATTAAAAAAATGTTTGAAATACATCCTTCCAATTTTCTTCTCCCTCACCTGTCGGTCAGCTTGTTGAGTTGTGGGGCTTGTGTATTGCTGAGATGCTGACAGCCATGCCATCAGCATTTCACATATCAACAGGGCCACCTGTGGTAGATAGGCTTCAACTGGGCTTCCAGACTAAGACAAACTGGGACTCAGCAGTCCATGAAAACCCTATGAATAGCAGAGAAACACTGTCAAATATAGTGCCCCAAAATGAGCCCTCTAGGCTGGAAGGCATTCAAGAAACAATAGGGGAATTGTTGCCTCCTCAAAGTAAAGTTGACCTTAATGGCGGGAATGGAGTAAAGCCCCTGGGACCTTCTTTTACTGATGTGGCATGACTCAAAATGAGAAGAAACACAGTGTGCAACGATGGGCTCAAATATAAAAAGATTGTGTGCATGGCACAGTGTTGGGTAGTGTTTCGTTCTGTTGTACATAGGGTCATTGTGAGTTGGATCTGACTTGATGACATCTAACAACAACGACAATTTTCCTCTACACATGGTAGGGCCAGTGTGACCTTTGGGAAGCTTTTTATGGTGTCTGGTTATGGGGCCCAGGGATACCAGAATCCAGCCTTGGTTCAGCTGTCCCCTTTCTCCCAAGATTCTGAAAGGAGATGGAGCACAGAAAATGATAGGGAGGAGGGCACCATCTTATTTTCAGCTGGGTTTTGCCTGAACCCCCAATGTTGTTTTCTCTGTTAAGCTGGGCCACATGGCTTCTTACTAGGGCATGTTAAAGGATCTTTGTCCTTCCTCAACTCCTCTGACCACATGGGACAGGTAGCTGAAGAGATGCGAGCGCACAGATGTGAGAGGATGATGTCAGAAGAACAGCTCCCGCTCACTGTAAGCATGGGCCAATCAACATTCTGGGATTGGACTCAAGGGGAGGAGTGAGGTCAGCAAAGGCAGAGAGAGGAGAGGATGCATTTCCTCACATGGCTTCTGACATGTCCTCTGGGATAGGACCGCACTTACTGCTTCCCCATTCATCCCTTTGCTTAGTAACATTTTGTGATCCTTGTTTGCATCATAGGGACAAGGTAGAGTGCCTGAGAGTATGGCAGGAGAGGATTACCTTCCTATAGACTTACAAAATGGGCTCGCATGGTGCACATGATCTTTGCTTTTTCCACCAGCTAAAATGCCACAAACAAATTAAAAAACAAAAACCCCAAAATATCTGAGCATCTCTCAGTGTTGCAGAGTCTGAAAATCTCTGGGGAGGATTGAGGAGGAGGAAATTGGGGAAGACGGAGGCGACTTACTGCACATCCACGAATACACGTATCAAATGAGATCCTGCTGAAGATGTTGTGCTATAATTTGCTTTTGTGTTTACTTGAAAACATCATGAATGTCTTTCCATGCCAGAAAGGATAGTTCCCTTTGGGGGAGCATTGCGTACCTCATAGTACCATTTAACTCTAGTAAATTTAACACCTGTACATATTTTCTTTTGAATCCTGGCCCAGCTAGACACTATATAACCTTTTAAATTAATTTAAAATTTTTAATTGGCACATAATTGTACATAATTCTGGGGTAAAATGTGATATCAACACATGTATATGGTGTATGATGAACAGGTCAGGGTAGTTGGCATATCCATCACCTCATGCACTTGTTATTTCTTTGTGTTAGGAGCATTCAAAAGCCTCTCTACTAGCTAATTGAAGTAGACAATTGTTCTACTGTTCTGTAGAATCTTAGAAGTTATTCCTCCCATCCAACTTCACCCCCGTGCCCTTTAACCATCGTCTTGCCAACCCCCTCTCCCATTCTTCCCAGCCTCTGGTATTCTCTACTGCTATGAGATCAATTTTAGCTTCCACATGTAAGAGAGCACATGTGGTATTTGTCTTTCTGTGCCTGACTTATTTCACTTAACAAAACATCCTCCAGGCTCATTCTATGTTGCCACAAATGGCAGAGTTTCATTCTTCTTAATGGCTGACTAATATTCCACATGTATAGATACCATGTTTTCTTTTTCCATGTATCTTCCTAGGGGCATCGAGATTGATTACATATCTTCTTGGCTGTGAGATGCTATGTAACTTTTGGGGAATTATTTACATTCCTTTAACCTTAGAGTCTTTATCCATGAAATGAGAATAATTCTGCTTGCCTTAATGGATTGTTTTGAGGATACCTCATTAAGTGAGGTAATGCCTGGTACGTAATATTAGTTATAGGGAAGATTCTACCTTTGCTTGCCTACTGTGTTCCGCATGCTCAACTTTAAGTACATCATCTCACTGAATTCTCAGAACAGTTTTAATTGATGGGCCTCTCTGACTTCAACCCTTTCCCCCACTCCTGTCTCCCTCAGCTCTGGCCACCATCCCACCTGTCACTTCTCGAAGGCCCTTTGATTAACTGTCTCCTTTGCCTTGGGCGTTGTCCCCCCAGATCTTTGCGTGAGCTTTCAGGTGTCGCTCCAGACCAGACATTCCTTCCCCGACCATCCTTTCTTTTTTTTTTTTTTTTTTTTTCCCGACCATCCTTTCTAATGACCCCCCTGCATCCCACCATTCTACGATCCAGTTTTATTTTTCAGAACATTTACTGCCACCGGAAATACTTATGCTGATCTCTTCACTTGTGTGTTTGCTAATCATCTCCCCATGCCATCCTTGCCCTCTGCTGGGCTCCCGCCCTGGTGCTCCACAATAAGAAGACACTGATCAACACTGGCGGAGTGCAGCCCTCCTCCCGGGTGACCTGCCCACTCTGCACTCCCTAAGGAAGCTCCTTCCCAGGCCAGAGCGGGCGACAGCCTGTTAACACGCCCCACAGCATCCCTGTCCCCTTAGCCCTGCACTGCCTCCTTCTGAAGCCATGGATGGCTCTTTGCCTGCAGTGCTCTTCTGGGCTGCATCGTCTTCCTCCCGGGGCTCCCCAGCTCTCACCTCCAGCCAGGCCAGACTCAGCAGTGTGGGCATTTTGAATATTTGGTGGGATTAGTGGAAGGAGGCATGCTTGGCCCACCCCGTCTCCTGGCTCAGGCTTTTTTTTTTTTTCCCTCCCCAGTGCTGGGGATGGGACCCAGGACCCTGTGCATACTGGGGAAGTGCTGGACCACTGGGCCACACCCAAGCCCTAGCTGAGGTTTTACACACATGAGTGAGTATAGCAGAAGGAAAGGAAATACCCATGTGGCATTAGGGATACGTGCCCCATCCCCATACAGGTTTCTAAGGCAAGTGATTTAGTCTCAAAGCCCAAGTAGGACCTCTTATTTCTTTCAGTGATGCTTTTACCCCTGGCTGACCACCAAGCTGAGGTGGTCAAGAGACAATAATGCAAGGGGTAGGGGAGAGACACAGAGAGGGAGGAGGAGGAGAGAAGAGAGAAGAGGAAAGGAGAGGATTGGTTCCTTTTTGCTTGAAATGATCTCTCCTTCCACAAAGCTCTCCTAGAGAAGAGTTTCAGATTGGGACAAGCCATTGTTCCACCTCAGCCTCAGTGGGCTCCCTGGTAACACTGGAGATAGTGGTAACCCATAGGGCTTTTGTTCCCATGCATGAAGAGCAAAGGAGGTCAATGTCTAAAGTACCTAGTGCCACTTATGGAATTCAGAAGCCACTCTGTGCTATTTCCTTCTCCTATCTGAGTTCTCACAACTTGCCGGTTTTTTTTGGGGTGGAGGAGTAATGTGGAGGAATATTTGATATGCAGTTAGAAAATAAAATCCATGGTAAAGTTGTCAATCAAAGGCAGGCCTTCCCATGACATTTGAATTTCAGCTGAACGATGAATAATTTTCAGTGTAAGTACATTGCCAATATTGTAGGGGATATGCTTATACACAAGATTATTCATTGTTTAGCTGACGTCCCAAACTGGGTGCCAGGTATGGTGTGCACCGGTGTAATCCCAGCTTTCAGGAGGTGGAGGTAGGGGCATTGCAAGTTCAAGGCCAACCTAAGCTATAGGGAGACCCTGTGTCAAGAAACAAAAAACCAAACCAAACCAAGCAAACAAAAAACCCAAATGTCACTGGGCATTCTGTTTTTCTTTTTTACCCTCAATTTTGGCAACTCAAATCCACAGACATGGATTCGTGATGAAGGTTCTTAAGATGGCTGGACTGCTCCTGGTGCCCACCCCTACCATAGTCCGCTGAAATTTCCAAGAACTGTTCCACTGGGGACCTCATTTTTGCAAAGGTTAACAGTTTTGAAAGGAGAAAAAAAGAGTTTGTTCATTTCAAGGGAAACGAGTTAATCCTTCTTTAAAGATTGAAGATATTGCTTATCCAAAATAACCCAGGCCAATCTCAGATACTGATAATGAAGGAGCAGGTGTTATACAGCTCATGGGGAAATCAATTTGGAGTGGAAAAATCCACCCATCTTAAGACCAAGCCCTGATTCCTACATCCAGTCTCCTGTCTGACTTTGTTGTTAGGCCCTGCCTTTGGCAGTCAGTCTCTGATTTGATTGCTACATCATCGTGGGAGGCAGGTAGGTGTCTCCTCAGTCTGTGAAGTCCGAGAGGTTAAGAGGCTGGCTGGTGGATGTGGCTGCTGCTCCCATCCGTGGAGGATTTGCCACACACCACACTCACATGGCCCCCCAGGTAGTCCATCTCATGTGCTGCATCTCGACCCTGGGAGGCCATGCTGTCACCGTCCCTGTTACAGGTGGGTGAGCAGAGGTTGCAAGAGGCCCCTGTTAGTAAGAGTGCAGTGCAGATATAACAACTGGCATGTCTGCCTCAGGGGCTCAGACTCTCCATCGCTTGTCTGCATCCTGTCATCCTGACCCTCTGACTCATGTTGTCCTCTGCAAGTGGAGAAGACCCCTGAGACATGATGGGGGGCTCAGGGAAGACCCCCCGGGGGGCAGAGGATTCCCCATAGAGGAGGCTGCAGCTTTGGGGAACCCAGGTTTTTCCTTTTAAATGATGGGTTAATTTTTTCCTCTTTAACTAAACAGATATTCTTTCTGCTCCCCACCTTCTCCCTTGGTCTTCCAGTATTCAAAGAGCGGGAGGAGAATGGGGGAGTGGAGCCAGGATGCTTTAGCGTTTTATATCCCATCCCTTGGTCTTGTTTGCTTTTTTAAGAGCAAATATGCTGCCCCTGTATAATATGAATAGTAATGACACTAACATTTTAAAAAAGCATCCAGGAGGGCATCTATGAAAAATCTGTAAATGACATCATACTTCCTAACAGACAAATGAAATAAAACCTTTTCCCCAAATAGGAAAACAAGCAATGATGTTCCTTTTGGCCCCTTTGGAGCAGCATGATATCTAAGGTCTTGGCTGTGGCAATAAGGCAAAGAAAAAGGCATGCAGGTTGGAAAGAAGCAAAGCTGACTTTATTTTCAGGCAACATGATCATGTGTGTAGAAATTTCTAGGGACACTATTGAAAAACTACTAGAATTTATAAGAGAACTTAGCAAGGGCGAAGGATACAAGAGTCATGTAAACAGTTTAATTGAGCTACTATATGCTACCACTAAGTATCTGTGTCAGCTCTCCATCATCTATACAGAGAAAAGGTGTGTTTGGGCTCGCAGTTTTAGAGGTTCCAATCCAGGATTGGTCCCATTACTTTGGCCAACATAGGGCCGTATGCATCATGACAGGTGTGTGTGGTGGAGCAAAATTGCTCGCCTCATCAGCCAGGAGGCAAAAAGAGGGAGGAAGGGGAAGAGGCAAGGGTCTCATAATCCCCCTTGGGGCATGCCCAAGTACCTAAGATCTCCCACTAGGTGGACCTGCTTCTCACAGATTCTGCCATCTCCCTCCTGGGAACCAAGCCTTCAGTTCAAGATCCAAACTATAGCAGTATTGTGATCTGAAAACTGAATGCAGTCCTATTGATGATAGCATTAAAACCGCGCACTGCTTAGGGATAGATTTAACAAAATGTGTGGAACTGTACACTGGGAATTACATACCACTGCTGCCAGAAATTAAGGAAAACTTAAATAGATGCAGAGATGTTCTGGCCCATGGATGGGAAGATTCAATATTCCTAAGGGGTCATGTCTGCCCACTTGGATCTACAGTCTGAAAGTCATCCCACTAAAAATTCCAGCAGGCTGCTTAGTTTAGAAATGGACAAATAAACCAAAACATTCTATGGAAGCCCCAAGGACCCAGGAGAGCCAGGATCATTTTGAGAGGAACAACATTGCAGGACCCCTGCCATGTGATTTCAAGACTTATTGATGAGCTATAGGGGCCAATACAGTGGGATATTGACAAAAGAAAACAGGTAGATACATGGAAAAGGATCAAGAGTTGTGAAATTGACCCATTCACATGTGGTCAGTTTTTAACAAGGGACCAAGATAGTCCAGTGGGGCAAGAATGTTTTTTCAACAAACTGTGCTAGGACAGTTGGATATCCCTGTGCAAGTGAGTGAACCTCAACCCGCGTACTTAACGCCATCCACAAACGCTGGCTTGAAATGGATCTGAGATCTAAATGAAAAGCTGAACGCTATAAAATTCCTAATAAGAAACACAGGAGAAAAATCTTTGTGAACTTGAGTTCCACAAAGATTTCTTAGCACATGGGCCACAACAGTTTTATCACTTTGACATCATGAAAATGGAAAACTTCTATACTTTGAAAGACACTTAAGAAAGTGACAAGCCATGCCACAGACTAAACAACTACATTTGCAAAACACCTAGGTAATAAATGACATATTCTCTCTGGAATGGATTTCAGAACCATAATTAGACATGTTGTTGGGGGCAGATATGAAATCACTGGAAATCTCACACATAACTGGCAGGAATGGTACAGCCACCTCAGCAAACAGTAGAGTGACTTCCTATCAAATAAAAGGTACATTTGCCATATGACCTGGAAGTCACACATCTAAATTATTTATCTAAGAGAAAGGAGCCTGCAACCATAGCCCTGTGGCATCCAATCCCGTCAGATTTCGGAAGCTAAGCAGGGTCGGGCCTGGTTAGTACCTGGATGGGAGACCGCCTGGGAAAACCAGAAGCTGTAGGCTTGGGAGAAGGACCTGGCAACCCCCTCCCAAAAATCAATCTGCCATTGAAAACCCTATGAACAGCAGAGAAGCACTGACAATAGTGTTTCCCCTGTTGTACAGAGGGTCGCTATGAGT
>VMDO01037375.1:0-14320 GCA_007922755.1 Pedetes capensis | reverse complement strand
CACCTGGTCTTGTTTTGACATTTTGTACAGAGCTTTTCCATCGTCTCTTTCCACATATGTAGTCAATTTGATTCCTGTATGTTCCATCTGGTGAAGTCCATGTGTATAGTCTCCATTTATGATGTTGAAAAAATGTATTTGCAATGAAAAGGTCATTGGTCTGACAAAATTCTATCCTGCGATCTCCAGCTTCATTTCTGTCACCAAGACCACATTTTCCAACTACTGAACCTTCTTCTTTGTTTCCAACCTTTGCATTCCAGTCACCAGTGATTATCAGTATGTCTTGATTGCATGTTTGATCTATTTCAGATTGCCGAAGCTGATAGAAGTCTTCCCTTTCTTCATTTTTGGCCTCATTGGTGGGTACATAAATTTGAATAATAGTCATATTAACTGGCCTTCCTTGTAGGCATAGGGATATTATTCTATCACTGACAGCATTGTATTTCATTGCAGATCTTGAAATGTCTTTTTTGATGATGAATGTAACCCCATTTCTCTTTAGTTTATCATTCCCAGCATAGTAGACCATATGATTATCTGACTCAAAATGGCCTATGCCGGTCCATTTTAGCTCACTGATGCCTGGAATGTCAATGTTTATGCGCTCCATTTCTCTTTTAATAATTTCTAATTTTCCTAGATTCGTACTACGTACATTCCATGTTCCAAATATTAATGGATGTTTACAGTTGTTTCTCCTCATTTTGAGTCATGCCAATCAGCAAGTTGAGCACCCTCGGGCTTTACTCCATTTCCATCATCACGTTAGACTCTACTTGGAGGAGGCAACTCTTCCCCAGTAGTCTTTTGAGTGTCTTCCAACCTGGGGGCCTCATTTTCTGGCACTATATCTGACAGTGTCTCTTTGCTATCCATAGGGTTTTCAATGGCTAGTTGTTTTGGGAGTGGCTCGCCAGGTCCTACTCCCTAGTCTGTCTTAGTCTGGAAGCTCAGCTGAAAACCTGTCCACCATGGGTAACCTTGCTCATGTCCGAGGTTACAGTGCCAGAGCTCTCAGCCTCATCGCAACACGCAAGTCCCCACAGTGCGACAAAATGACAGATGTGTGGGGGCCAGTGGTGGTACACACCTGTAATTGAGTGTATGGAAGCCTAAGGCAGGAGGACTACAAATTCCAGGCTAGCCAGGGCTACCTAGTAAGACTCTGTCTCAAAAGAAAACTAATTCATGAGGACTAGTTAATTATAGCAGTTTTTATGCCCACAGAGAATGTTGTTGTTGTTGTTGTTGTTGTTGTTAGGTGCCATGGAGTCAGGTCCAACTCATAATGATCATATGTACAACTGAATGAAACATTCTCCAATTCTGTACCAGGTACATGATCTATTTTATGTTTAAGCCCATTGTTGCAGACAGTTTCAGCCCATCTAGGTGAGGGACTTCCTTTTTTCATTTACCTGCCACTCTCCCAAACATGATGTCCTTCTCCAGGCATAAACAAGTTAGCACCTCCAGTGCTGCATCTGTTTGTTGAAACATCTCAATTGCTATTCCATCAATTCCTGGAGCCTTGTGTTTCACGAATTCCTTCAAGGCAGCTTCCACTTAGTCCTTCAATACCATTGCTTCTTGATCATATGCAGCCTCTTAAAATGGTTGGTCATCCACCAATCCTTTTTGGTATAATGACTCCACAGAGAATAGGGGGTAGAAATTAAAAACCCCTTCCAGATTTGAAATGTGCACAACTGATACCAAAGATATGAGATGGGTCACCTACAAAAGATGGAGGTAAATGACCAAGGAAGGAGAAAGCTGCAGAGACTGGAAGATTCTGAGCCACTTTGGATGATGCAGGCCCTGCAGAGACTGCTTTCTTATGAATGGTGTATTTTTTTTCTTTTCTTAACTGGAGATTAGTAGACAGTGAGATGAGTGGAGCCATTTGTGTGTCTGTCCTGATCTCTCCCTCTATCATTTTTTTATTAGACTCACCATAAGGATGATTAGAGGTTTCTCATCACTTGAAAATTGGTTAGTCTTAGCTTATCTTTGCTTTTTATAGACAAGTTATCACTCGTTCTTCCATCCAATTCTTACATTATCTTAATCACTCAACTACATACTAGTTTATTTGGGACAGATCAAATAGACTAATGTAGACTTCTGACTTTTTGTTAGGTTATGCATGCTCTCGGCTTCCCCGTCCATTTTCCTAACTTTGGTTTCCACCTATCACTCTCTGGCTTTGACAGTAAATGCCTTAGGATTCAAGTTCCCTTTTTGCTAATTCCATGACTCTGCCATTCAGACTTTGTGCAGAGGCTCCTTTCTTCTTGCCCAGGCTATGTGATTAGATTGCTGGTCTCATGTTTCATAGATCTTATCTAGGACTCTGAACCTTGCAGCCTGATTCTCTAGACCATCAGGCTTCCCTGAATCAAAATTACCTGCCAGTTTCTCCTTTCCTTCCTTCATAAACTTCTCTTAGTGCAACATCTAGACTTCCTAGTTTGTAGTAGGAACTAGAAATCCCACCCATGCCCACCCTAGCCAACTCTTCTGGAACCTCGCCTTGGATTTTGAGGGGTCAGCACAAGAGGAAAATGAAATACCCGTTAAATGTAATTTGCAAAGCAACATACAACTTTTAAGAGCAGCAAGTGAAGACATCTATTTGAGAGCCTTATTCTGTAGAATGAAAGAAGATATTTGATATAAAAGGAAACAAATCTGTCAGCCCAGCAGCTCGGCTTGACACAGATAGGGCACACATTTCCTTGTTTTATCTTCTCAAGCCAGAATAGAGAGATTTAGTTGGTCTAATATGAGAAACAAGCCAGCAAGGTAGAAAAGTGAGAGTTAGTAACATGGCAACGTAAGCAAATGAGTAAAGACATTTCCTTTCCTATTACAAAGACAGGAAAAACAAATACTAAGTGGGTACTTCTGTAGCATCTGTGAGTTCTAGGATCAAAGGAAAAATCCGTAAGTACTTCAAGATGTTTGCTCTGTACTGGTTGGCTAATTGGCCAAATTAAAAATCAACTTGTAGGGGAATGTGAAACACTTAATTGTATAAATGTAGACAAATAATCCAGCTTGAAACATGTACACATGCCCAGAAAAGATGATGCTGACCATACAACCTGGAACTCTATTCTTATGATTGGCCTCATTGCATTTTTGCAAACTGAGGTCCTGCTCTGTAAGAAGTGCTCCAGAAAGTACCCTCCCAAATCACAAATTTACCTTCATTATCTGTCCTTTAAAGCATCCTAGGGAAATATTTGAAGACACCTAACAACAACAGACAACAGGGAAATACTGACCTTGGTTAGGACCTTTGTTTCTCTTTGTTTTATTATCTAAACCTTTTCACCATCCTGATTCTGCAAAGTATTCTCCTCTTTTGATCTTGCCTTCCTCTTACCTATGTCCTGTACATGGCTCTAAACATTTTGAGATTTTTTTTTCAAGTCATTTCTTCTTCACATTACATTTAGGGTCAGGGACTGAGATGTGGAACGGCTCCTTAAAGATCTTGTCTTATCTCTTCACTTTGAAGACAAGAAAACTGAGGCATATGATTAGAGGCAAAGGATTTGCCAAAAGTGAACCAATTAATGTCTAACTTCTGGCTTCTTACAATCAGACCAGTGTTCTTTCTGTTGCATCATCCAGTTCTTTGACCTGATATAGTGAGTATGATTCTAAGGCTTGCTTTTAGAGTTAATTTGTCTGCTTTTACCTAAAAAATATTCAAACTAGCATCTAAAGTTGTTCCTTGATTTTCTTTGCTTTTTGATTATAGGATTCCTAGAAATCACAATAGATACATCATTAGTATAGACCTCAATGCATGGACTATTATAAGCATTTTCATGTGAAGAAGAGAAATAAAATAGTCAGAGTATGAAATCTCATGCCAAGATATTTTGGATCTCTGTTTTTACAAGTTGCCTGGGAAGTTCTTTATGAGGAAGGAATCAAATATAAATATGCAGTAGAGAGGAGGAGAATCTCTGAAATGTGGCCCAATATAGAAATAGTGAGTAAAAACTGTGAATCTTGTTCCATCCTGTTCAGATTCTTGTACAAATGTAATCAAATCAATATAAAAAGTGTTGCTCAAAATATGCTCCAGTTATAGCCAATTAAAGGTCACCATATATAATTTTCATGAGATGGATAGGCAGGAAGAAAAGGTGTCTGTTGGGCCATGAGACATGATCTTATTTCATTTACAAATGAGTACTCTAGAGGTTATTGAAAATGCAAGATGCAAATCATTGTTTTTTTATAAAGCATTTTTTCTTGGTTTGATCTCTCTGCCTGTTTCATTCTCTTGTTTGCATGCATGCCATAGTCATTAGTACAATTGAATTATAGAATGACCTACACTGTTATACTGTTAGGCTGCTTGATTGAAATTATCTTTATAATGGAAATCAGAGAACACTTTTAACCTTGTTAGAGAACCACTGTACCGTTGATTAATATATAAAGCAAGTCATAAATTTCACAGTGAGCTATTTATTTCCAGGCAATCTTGTGAAAGCAGTTTGGGCTATATTACAGAAACTTTCTTCATACCTTTGTCAGGCTGACACTAATGATCCTGATTATTTCTAAGACTTTCAAAGTGTCAGTGTTAATTAAGCTAATGCTTAAAAATATGGGTAGAAAGGAACATTTAAATGTTATTTCTTAAATGTTTGACAGTGTATGAAGATTCTTTTGTTACATAGTTAATTTCAGAGAACTGACTGCATTTGATAAGTTTTTCCCCATTAGCAGCTACTTCTCTAAGTGGCAATAGCCAATACTATCAAGGTCACAGCTTTGTGCATATGTTCAATGAGTATTTGTTGAGGATTTTGGATGTATTCTGTATTGGGTGTGTGATATGGATTAGAGATGGAAAAAAACAGTGCCTACCCTCAGTAGAGTTCATAGTCTAGTTTGGGATATAGTAATGGAAACAGAGATCAGCCTATACACAGGCATTAGAGAGCACAGATTAAGGGATATTATCTAATCACACTTGAGAAAGCCAAAAGGAGTATCCTGGAGGAATTCTCTCTTAATGAAAGCTCTTTTAACCACTGAGGAGGAGACAGAAAGGTCTGTGAGAAATAGACAGCTGGTGTCAAGGAACAACAGAAGCTTAGAGCTTGGGTAGAAACTGAGGAATAGGAGGGGGTGGAGGTTCTTTCTTACTGTGATTCAGAATGCATCCAATGGCCCAAATGCATGTCTTGAGCAGTACTAAACCACTCAGGTCCTGGAACTTTGCAATGAACCTGGCAGAAAGCAGCCCCTCCTACAACTGTATTTGCCAGCAAGAAGGCACCATGGTGGCTGAAGAGATCAGGCCCCCCCACCAGACCAGTCACCTGAGTATATGGGAGGTTTGGAAACAGGAGCATGTATGTCTTGCACGGCCTGGATTACTTCCACAAAAGGAAAACCAAAGGCTTTGGAGGACTAAACAAGGAGTCCTGTTTCTAAACAAACTGCTTTTGATAAAATTGTACCGTTGCTTCTAGACTGCTATTACAGGAGTGTAGAACTAATTAAGAAACATTAACATCATTAATAGTTTTTCTACTTGAGTTTTATGAGTACTAATTTTTTTAAAAGCTTCATGAAGTCACTGGTTGAAAAGCTAATGCACAACTTTTCAGCATATTGCCCTTCAAGATTCAGATTAAATTTAATAAAAAATTACAAACAAATAGATAATTGCTAGCTTCCACAGTGAAATGTACTTATTGTCTCAAATTGGATTCCTAGCTTAAAAAGTCAAACTATAGTCAATCTTTGTTCTGGGGAAGCATTGCTGAAGTAGATGCTAAGCCAAAGGGCCTGCATGGAAATTGTGCTGAGAAGCCACTAGGCATCAAACCCAGGGCCTTGTACTTCCTGGCCACATCCCTACCCCTGAGGATGGTTTTATATAAACTCATTGTAACAGCAAAGATTCATATAACGACTTCTGGATCATGTTTGAGAATAATATATCCTAAAAGGTAATTATGTTTCCTATTTAAATATTCCTCAGTTGTCTTCTATTCTTCATCCGCTTCATTCGTTTTTTTCCTTCCATCTTCCTACTCACCTTCACGAAAAATGCACTAGTGAGAACATATTGCAATTTCATTTTAAGGGAAAACTTACTACAAGATGTTTTTTCTCCAGAGACAGATCTTTAGCTTATCTAGGAGGTGAAGCCAAAGGAGTCTGCATTGCCACAAAGGCTACTGGAATGAAGTGCATCCATTTGCACATGGGGAGAACTGGAGCCTGCCTTGTACGTTTGCCTAGCCTTTAGGATAGATGGCAGGACTCAAAGTGGAAACTCAATAAAACTTTTAGAAGAAAATAAATAGAAACTAGAAGGCTTGTTTCCCTGGGGGTGGAGAGGTACCATATGTCACTTTCATGTTTTTAATCAAAAGGCCAAGGCTCCATCTAGGTTGTAGTAATAAGTATTTGCTTTCTAGAGATTTTCATTGAAATGACAAATGTCTTTCCTTTAACTACTTCTCATACATTTTCCCCTGATCTGAAAAGATCCAGCACAAAATGAAGTACCCTCAAGAATTTTCCTGTAAGATAATTTCCTATATCATACTATGATTATCTAACCTGTTTATGAGGTAGTAGTTACAATATTTGGTTACCCGGGAAATGCTGGAACCCAAGGTATGGTCATAGTGGTGCTACTGGCAAGACACTTAATGATTATTTAGCCCAATCTCATTCTTTTACCAACAAGAAAAGTGAGAACCAGACCAGGGGGAGGGATGCATATACAGAACAGGATTCCTGAAATAATCGTAAGAAAGAGTGAAAAAAAGAATATGAAGTATGTTAAGAAGTACCCCGGACCACTTTTGAAAGATTTAGGTAAGGTTAAGGGGTAAGGTGAGAAGATAAGCACATGGTAAAGAGGTGAGGAAGCTGGACACTTTCACACACATCTATAATTCCAGAGACTCAGGAGGCTGAGTCAGGAAGATCTCAAGTTTGGGGCCAGAGGCAGCGTGTGCTGCAACTTAGGGAGACCTGCCTCAAAATAAAAAATAAGAGGGTTAGAGTGCATCTCATTGGTTGAGTGCTTGGTTAGCATGCACAAGGCTAAGTGTTCAACCCCCTAGTATTGACAAAAAAGAGAGAGAAAGAGAAAAGAGGTAGGATGAAGAAACTGCTGTTATATTGAGTGCCCTTTGTGTACTGTATTAGTCAGTTGTTGCCGTAGCAAAAAAATCAACCCACACAAGTTTATGGAGGAAAAGGTTTAATGGAAGCTCGTGGAAGATTAGTCCATAATGGTGACAGGGCAGGAACAGTGGTAGCAGGAAGGCCTGTCGCAGAAGACCTCATGACATCACAGGGCAGGAGACAGAGAGCTTCCAGGAACCATAGGTCTGGGTATAAAAACCTCCAGAGAGCTGCCTGCAGTGAGCACTTCAACCAAGCTGTATCTCACCTCCCAAAGGTCCATCACCTCCACAAACAGCACCAGCAGCTGAGAACCAAACATTAAAGCACATGGTTTTTGGGGGACACTTTATATTGGACCATGAGATGTATCAAGCTTCCTTTTAGGTAATTTATGTACATTCTTTCATTTAACCTGCATCACAACCACATAAAACAGAACTTACTATCTCCCCCATTTTACAGATGAGGAAATTGTGGCTTAGGGTAGTGAAATATTTTCTTTCCTTTTAAGAATATGCAGAAGACCTGAGATCAGATATCCATCTTTCAGAGGCTTAAGTCAGTCACCTTGCCGCCTGGTCCACATTGCCAAGTGGGTAATCTGGGATCAAATTCAAGGAGTATGTACTTGTCAGCAGTAAAGACAATACACAGAGCAGGGTAAATCAGAAGGTAAGTCTGAAGGGAATCCTGATAGGAATGCACATTTGTGCCAGCACAGTGGGTAGTGTACAAGGCCAACCAGGTACAGGCTGTCTTATTTGGGTAAGTGAGAGCCATCAGAAAGATTTGTGAGTATGTAAGCAGGTAGGAGAAGGGAAGAGGTATATTTGAATGCATAACATCATAAATTGTTGTTGTTGTTAGGTGCCGTCGAGTCGGTATCCAACTCATAGCAACCCTCTGTACAACAGGGGAAACACTATTGTCAGTGCTTCTCTGCTGTTCATAGGGTTTTCAATGGCAGATTGATTTTTTTGGGGGGGAGGGGGTTGCCAGGTCCTTCTCCCAAGCCTACAGGTTCTGGTGTTCCCAGGCGGTCTCCCATCCAGGTACTAACCAGGCCCGACCCTGCTTAGCTTCCGAGATCTGACAGGATCACATGCCACAGGGCTACAGCAGCAGGCTACATCATAAATAGGAAGGAAGAAAGATAAAGAGAGTGACTGCTGAGAGGTACTCCATGAGAAGAGAATGAGAGAATTGGCACATTGGATAGATGAGTGACTAGAGAAGCAAATGAGTAGGTGACAGCAAGAAGATTCCAGGGAATTCATCACAGTCTGGTTTGCTCTCTGGAGATCTGTAAAAGGTATATTGTATTGGAGTGATCCAGGCAACTGAATGCTAACTCCATATAGTCATTGCTTCCTTGTCTTTATTATCATTATTTAATTATTAGCTTTTTTAATGCTCATGATGACTCATTAATTTAGATTCTCTGTCTTGGAGTTGCCTGCAACTGTACCACTATGGCGTCTGATCCCATCAGATCTTGGAAGCTAAGCAGAGTTGGGCCTGCTCAGTGCTTGGATGGGAGACCATCTGGGAACACCAGGTGCTACAGGCTTGGGAGAAGGACATGGCAACCCACTCCCAAAAATCAATCCACCATTGAAAACCCTATGAATAGCAGAGAAGCACTGACAATAGTGTTTCCCCTGTTGTACATAGGGTCGCTATGAGTCAGACACTGACTCAACAGTACCTAATGACAAACATCTTGGAGTTGATATTTGAAGCAGTGTCTTAAGGGAGCCCTACCAGTGGGCTTTTGCAGAGGAGTTGTAACCTGAGAGTGTGTTCTTTTGTAACTGTGCTGCCAACATTCGGATCAAAACAATCCATTTCTGATTCATGTATGTTATTAGCTCTGGCAAGATGGAAAGACGTGAGATAGATACTGTTTTGTATATTAGAGAAACCTAGATAAGCAAACAGAGAATGAAGAGATTGCCTTTATTAGAAAAGCAATCTTTTGTGATATTTCTTAGCACCAAGCAATGAGTTTTTAATAAAATTGAGTAGATAGAACACTCATGAATCTGATCTTGCTCTCCTTCTTTAGCTCCAGATATATTTGATTTCATGATGTTAGCAAAAGGCCTGCTGATTTGTCAGTTAGTCAGAAATTGCTAAAGGAAAGTCAGTGCAAAGAAGCTAATCATCATCTTCTCTTTTCCTGATAACTCTGTTGGACTTCTTCTGTCTGAGGCTGCCTGTT
This sequence comes from Pedetes capensis, assembly GCA_007922755.1. Taxonomy (NCBI): domain Eukaryota; kingdom Metazoa; phylum Chordata; class Mammalia; order Rodentia; family Pedetidae; genus Pedetes; species Pedetes capensis. The sequence goes on along the minus strand of VMDO01037375.1, from coordinate 4,896 downwards.
CTCTGTGCCAATGTTACTGATGGTAGGACCTGTGCCCTTGCTCTAAAGGGTGAGAATCTCATTTTGTTTCTCCTCCTCTTGATAAAAGACTGGAGGCTGACTCCTTGGAAGAGCTAGAAGAATTATTAACACCAGCTATGTGTAACCAAGTGTTGCTTTTCCTCCCTTTCTTCTTCAGATATATTCATGGTAACTCATTTCTTTCTCACACTTGCCTTCCTCTAGACCTATGTCTTTGAGGCTCTCCTGTCACTCCCTGTAAATTGACTCCAAAATGAAGTAATTTAATTTTTCTTCAAATGGAACAATATGTTTCAGGTGTCCCTAGTTCAAATGGGATTGTGCAGCTGTCATACAAGCCATGGAACCATCATAATTGTTTATACCAACACTTCTTAATAGAAGTCATTCATTTGGAGCAAGCAATTTCCACATGGGAAGAATCTCATGTTACAGTAGGGATTTTTTTTTTTTTTACCGAAACCACCTTTACTCTTTGGGTCAAACTTTGTTTAAAAATTCTCTTATGAGAGGCTAAATGATTTACCCAGGTGAGTCACTAACTGTGTTCAGATTATTTCTATTTGAAATATTCTGGGCACCATTTGAAATGAATAGAGTTTCTGTGGCCTGACTCTCAGATTTTCTCTACACTCCAGCTGCCGGAAGTGATGTCCTCTGCTAATAGATTGCATCACATCTGACTTGACTGTGTCTAACAGGAGCCTCATGTATGTTCTACAAGTGGTTGTTTCTTTATTTTACATTATTATTTGTTACAACAAAATGCTCAATTAGGAAGCCTGTTGAAAGATTGTGGTTCAAGGAATCAAGTTCTTGTCCAGGTCTCACTCAACAGTACTGGTGGTGGTGGTGGTGTTAGGTGCCCTTGAGTCAGTATCCGACTCATAGTGACCTTATGTACAATAGGCAAAACACTATTGTCAGTGCTTCTCTGCTATTCATAGGGTTTTCAATGATTGATTGATTTTTGGGAATGGGTTGCCAGGTCTGTCTCCCAAGCCTAGAGCACCTGGTGTTCCCAGGTGGTCTCCCATCTAAGTACCAACCAGGCCTGACCCTGCTTAGCTTCCAAAATCTGAGTAATTGACCTTCAGGTAGTTGAATCTTTGAGCACCAGTCACTCCCAAAGGGTTTCCTCAAACAAGGACTAGAAGTAATGACCTTAGGCTTTGGAGTTCTAGGTACTGTATTTAAGTCCCTGTTTTATCCTTTACTGGTTGTATGGCCAGGTTGGGCTTTAGCTCAGTTGGTAGAGCACTGCTTTGCAGCCTCTAGGTCCCAGGTTCGATTCCTGGCACCGCAAAAATGGGAGAAGGACGTGATGATCCACTCCCAAGGCAATCCCGAATCAATCAGCCATTGAAAACCCTATGAGGGTCACTATGAGTTGGACATAACTTGAGGGCACCAAACAACAACAAAGTTATACGGCCTGGGAAAATCACTTGACTTCTAGGAACTTTAATTGGTAAAAATAGGCATGATCCCCTTACTTCACAGGGCTAGTTAAAAAACTCCTATCTGATAATATAATGTGGACATATGCTTTGTGAAGAATAAAGGGATATACTCAAAGAAAGTGTTAGCTATGAGAATGTCTATCACACATATTTCATGAAACTAGTGTGGAATGGCTTCCAATCTTGGATGGTCTGTTAAGCAATATAATAGTTCTCTCTTAATAATTCACACTAAGGTGGATGAGGAGAGCCCATACAAAACAGAAAGTCATCTGGATATGTTTTGTGTGTACGTTTAGAATACATTGTGATTGGGGAAGCCGCTGAAATATCTTTGCTGAGAGTTAAATTCAACTGAGAATTCCAGAAGCAGACTGTGCTCTGCCCTCCTCTGACCATCAGTCCTCTACTATAAAATGGGGAATTGCCCTGCCTGATCACACGGCCTCTGTCAGCTCTGATAACCATGTGTCTGTGACTCTAGACGCATAGAAGATAGCAGGGAAAAATCCTTTTTAGATGATGCCCAAAGTTTTGTGAGGCAGCTGGAGTTGTGCAAATACTAGGGAAGAAATCACAAACTGCCAAAATGGTATTACCTCATTAACAGAATGAGCAAACAGAGACGTCAGTCTTGGATGTGAGAAACCATGACTGGCATTTAAGGAGCTGATCAAGGGGAAAAAATTGGAGAAGGAAGTGAAAATAACATCTATAGACAAGAAAGGCTGATATTCTAGCAACATCCAATGCTGCTGTCACAGAAGGAAATGCACAAGATGATCTCTTTGTGCTATTTCTGTTCAGGGGTCAAAACTCTTCTCAGTTCACCTGATTTTTTCTATCCTTTCAATCATATCCTTTTCAAAATTCATGTCAGAAATGTTTCTGAGTCACTTTGATTATACCTTTTGCTAAAATCAATCAGCAGAGGTCTTTCTACAGTGTAAGGCAATCAACAGAGACCCAAGGTATTGGTCAGAGATAATATCGTCACTTAGATGGACTGTGACTAATTAGTTTGGCTCAAGTTACAGCCAAAAGTCAGAACAATCTTAAAACCATGCTGGTGCTTACCAGGTACACTGCTTCCCATACAATTTTAGGAATGGTACCTGGTTGAATATAGTGGGTTTTAAAAAACTATTTGTATAAGAAATGGATTATGAAAGTCACATGTGCTGTATTCTAAAATTTTCCCCTTTTGACCCATCTACTACTCCTTTAGCCAGTAAGAATTTAATGAGAGTGAGTAAAATAAGATCCCAGATTGGGTTTTCTCGACGTAGTGTGCTATGTGGTGAAATCCTTCACTCTGAGTCTTCTTGTAAGTTAGGAAGGCAGGAAGGTTACTGAATGAGATTTGGAGTTTTTTGATAGGATGGTATGTAGTATTGTATGACAGTCAGCTCTGGTTTTATTTGCCATGCATTTCTAGAAACTATATCTTAAATCAGACTTAAGTCTTAATTGTGCACAACAAGGAGTAAGAACAAACACATACCAACAAACTATGAAAAATGAAGTACAGGTGCATATTTGTATCAGACAAGTAACAGACTATAAAGAAGTTCATCCAACTGTATCCATATATATATTATTCAGTTGTTGAGTTGTAAGAGTTCTTTATATATTCAGAACACTAGACCCTTATCAGACATGTGGTTTGAGAATATTATCTCACTTTCTTTAGCTGTCTTTTCATTTTCTTTTTTTAATCAGATTTTTTTTGAATTTTCTGTTTTTCCTTTTTTTTTTTTTTTTTTGGTGCTAAGGACCGAACCCAGGGCTTTGCACTTGCGAGGAAAGCACTCTACTACTGAGCTAAACCCTCAACCCCTCTTTTCATTTTCTTCATAGCGTCCTTGGAAGCATGAATTTTTTTTTCTGCTAATGGGGGTTCAACCCAGGGCCTCGCATTTGCATGCTCTGCTGGGCCACCACTGGGCTGCGCCCTCAGTCCATTTTTTTACTTTTTGAGACAGGGTCTGCTAAATTATGCAGACTACCTCTGGTCTCGAACTTGCGATCCTCCCACCTCTGCCTCCTGAGCTGCTGGGATTACAGGCGTGGGCCACCCTGCCTGGCTATGAAATTTTTTTATGAAATCTAATTAATCTATTTTTCTTTGAGTCCTTGTGCTTTCACTTCCAGGTCTAAGGAAATATTTCCAAATTCAAGAGCACAAAAATTTATGCCTATGTTGTCATCAAAAGCTTTTATAAATATAGTTAGCAATTAAATTTATGTCTTTATCTACCTCTGGTTAAATTTGTATGTAGTACATGCTAGTAAGCTTTTTCTAACTATGACCAAATATTTGAAAGAGCAACTTAAAGAAAGGAAATATTTATTTTTGCCCATGGTTTCAGTCCATCATGGCAGGAAAGGCGTGGTAGAGCAGAGCAGCTCACATTGTGACAGCCAGGAATCAGAGAAAGAAAATGCATGCACTAGCTAGCAGACTTTCTCCTTTTTCCTCTTTTATTACATCTGGGCCCCAGCCTATGGGATGGTGCCACCTCCATTCAAGGCAGGTCTTCCCTGCTTAGTTAATCCTCTCTGGAAACACCTTCACACACACACCGAGAGGAGTGCTTTACTAGTTTCCAAGGTGCTTTTTGTTTGTTGGGCTTTTAGGGAGGTGTGGTACTTAAGGGTTGAAGCCAGGGCATCACACATGCTTTGCAAGCTTTCTCCCACTAAGCTGCACCTCCATCCCCTTTTTTTATCTTGAGACAGAGTCTCCATAAATTGGGCAGGCTGGCTCTGACCTTGAATTTGCGATCCTCCCTTCTTCACCTCCCAAATTGCTGGGATTACAGGCTTACCTGGCTTTCCAAGATGCTTTTCAATCCAATCAAGTTGACAGTCAAGATTAGCCATCACATAGTATACGGTGGGGGCTGGGATTTAGCTCCGTTTGTAGAGCACTGCGCTGCAGTGTCTGAGGTCCTGAGTTCAATTCCCAGCACCACAAAAATGGGAGAAGAACCTGGCAATCCACCCCTAAGGCAATCCTGAAACAGTCTGCCATTGAAAACCCTATGAGGGTCACTATGAGTCGGATACCAACTCAACGGCACCTAACAATAACAAGAAGTATAAGGTGGGCATCCAAATTCAGGGATATATTATTATATTCAGCTTGCTACTATTTTACTAAGGATTTTTCAGCATATTTTGATTAATGATATTTGTCTGTAGATATCTTGTGATGTATTTCACTAATTTTGGAATCAGGGCAATATTGGACTCATAGGATGAGTTCCAAAGTGTTCCACCTAGTCTATATTTTTGGAAGAATTTATGAAGTGTTGGTGTTAATTCTTTAAGTGTTTGGTAAAATTCACCAGTGAAGCCATCTTGTCCTAGAGGTTTTTTTTCCTTTATTAATCCAGTGTATTTGTAG
>VMDO01037374.1:0-14375 GCA_007922755.1 Pedetes capensis | reverse complement strand
GATGCTAGGAAAACTGGACATCCACATACAGAAGAATAAAACTACAAACTCAAAATGGATTAAAGATTTAAATATAAGACTTGATTAATATTAGAGTAAAATTTAGAGGAAATGCTTCAGGATATTGAAATAGGAAATATTTTTTGGACCAGCCTCCAAAAGCAGATCATCAAAATCAAAATTACATAAAATTACTAAGATTCTACACAATAAAAGAAATAGTAAGAGATAGCATCCAGGATCCAGGAGAAAATATCTGAAAAAGGCTTGATATATAGAATATAAAAAGAACTCCAAAAACTCAATAACAATAAGTAAATGAAATAGACATTATATCTAAATAGGCATTTCTCAAAACAAAACATGAAAAGGCCAACAGGCATATGAAAAATGTTCAACATGACAGGTTATCAGGGAATTGCATATTAAAATCACAATTAGAATCACTTGACCTCAGAAAGAATGAATATTATCAAATAGACAACAAATGTTAGTGTTGATGTGGAGAAAAGCATAATTAGGTACTCTGTGGAAATGTAAATTTGTATATCCATAACGTAAAAAGTATGAAGTTTATTTAAATCATTTAAAAGTATAACTATCATATGAACTAGCAGTCTTACTTCTTGATATATACCCAAATGAAATGAAATAGGATGTCAAGGCGACATCTTCTCTTCTATGTGGCCCTACTCATAATAATGAAGAAGTGGAAACAGCCTAAACGTCCATCAGCTGATGAATGCATAAAAAATGTGGTGTGTACACCATGGAATACTATTGAGCCATAAAAAGAATGATAGCATATAATTTGCAACCATATATATAGAGCTTGAGTATATTATATTAAGTGAAGTAAGCCATGCATAAAAAAGAAAATTTGTACAACCTACTCACACAGGATCTAAAAGTTGAGAATAAAATGGTGATTATCCGATACTAGACCTTTGATGGGAGAGGAGATGTGAATGAAATTTAATCAAGGGTAGTGCATTAGAGTTAGATTGCAGAAAGAAATTCTGGAATGCTATTGCACAGCATAATGACTACCTAATGTACTTATATGCTGTACAATTCAAAAAGCTAGAAGAAAATGTTTTGAAATTTTTCACCACAAAGAGTTGATAAATGTTTGAGGAGACAATTAAATTTACTATATGTAAACATTATGCAGTGTATTATATGGTACCCCATTAATATATACAGGTTTTAAGGTATTTTTGGTTAAAACAAAAAAAGAAACGATTAAAATAGAGAGAAAATTAACACCAAAGGGCAACACTTTCAGACCTTTCATTAAAAGTGCTATAGTGGTGAGAAAGAGCTTTCACTTATCAGAGTTAGAACCTTGAACAAGCCTCATGACTACAAATCAGATTGGATTTTTCCCAACATTGTTATTCAATTTAAGGCACTATAGACAAAGATGTCTGAAACAACTTTCTTGCAAGATCAATTTGCTAAGAATAAAATCCACAAAATATACTTCAAAATGAGAATTACAAACCAGTACTTTCCCTCTGACTGCATTCAGTAATAAAATATTTAATGGAATATTAAGAACAACAATTAAAGGGCTTAGCTTTTAGGCTGTCTGGTGATGTGTAAGATTTAGTTCTTTACTGGCTATTAGAAAAATTAGCAAAGATTACTTTAGTTATTCCTAGTGAACATAGAACTCCCTGCTCAGCAGTGGTAACATGAGGTACTTTCTAAGGACTAAAAGTTCTTACATATTCATTTTGGAAAATTTATTTTAGAATTTCTCAGAATAAGGTTTATTTAGTTTGAAGACAATACAAATGTCATCATATTTAAAATAAATCTTTATGGCTAAATTGTTCACACTCTGGAAACATTTGAAAAGTCATTTCCATTGTCTTTCTCCAGGAAACTAATTATCTGAAAATAATCATTTCATAAGTTTCTAAAAATATCAATAGGAAATAGATTCATATAAGTACATGGCAAGAAAATCACTACTGCTTTAAGATCAGTGTTAATCATAAGAAACAGCAGTATATTAAAAACAAACTATGAATTCTTTTAAATAAAATATGTATTTAGTATATTTCCAGATGCAATTTATCCACTAAATGGAAGTGACAAGATTAAGGGGAGAGGTCTTTTAGCACCTGATTTCTTAGCTGTATGCAAGCTAGGAAGGATAATTAATGAGAGGAAAATACCCTCTTTGTTAATACCAATTGCTGTCTATATATACTGCAACACAAGCAAGGTGGGTTTTGTTGTTGTTGTTGTTTTGTTTTTTTCAATTTATGTGAGTTCTTTCATTTAGTAATCTTATCTGTTCAGAAAAAGACCTGCCAAACTTTGTTGTAACACAGTCTGTTCTTTTCTGTCTCATAGTAAAAGAGCTCTGGGATCAAGATAATAAAACTCTTTATCGAGTGTCTAGCTGTATAAGAACAAAGACATGTGGTAATCATGGCCCTCCATGAGAGTAGTTGAGGTAAAAGCACTTCTACTACATCAGCTCCACTGGATGTAATTTACTAGAGTTTTGTTCCAATGAGGTCAGACAACAGTGATTTATTATGTGGGTCATGGCAGAATCCCTCTTCTAAGTACTACAAAGAATGAATCCTTTGTCAATATAAATGCATTCTAATGCATTTAGTCTCCCTGTAGGCTGTATTACACACTTGAGAGAGCTATTATACCAAATTCTGCTACTAAGCATTATAATGCCTTTTCTTCTTGCTTTTTTCTTCTTTAAAATAGAATAGAAAACATGTACCCACACACACAGGTAAAAACAATGCTCATTTTCATTTAATTTTTATTTTTTATTTTGCAGATATTATCAAGAAAGAACATCAGAACAGACATGGTAACAAATGCATTTCAAAATGACAGGGATCAAACACAACAGAAATGTTGAATTAATAATTTAGCTCAATCATGCTTTCATTTTCTCACAAAATTTGGTTCTGTAAATACTTATATTTATTTTTCATCCAAATATGTATTCACCAATAAAATCTGGAAACTACAAATGGTAATTTCCTATCAAAAATTTAAGTTGTCATGATATAATGGAGAAAAGACTGAGGTTATCCAAGGTTTTACTTTACTTGGTTCTACAATCAACACTCAGGAAAGAAGCAGTCAAGAAATCAAAAGATGCAATGCATTGGGAAAAGCTGTTCAAAAGAATATTCTAAAGTGTTCAAAAGTTAAGATAATATATTGGTGATGGAAGTGCACCTGAATCAAGCCATGGAATTTTCAGTCACATCATATGATTCTGAAAACTGGACATTGAATAAAGGAGACAGGAGAACAACTGATGGTTTTGAATTATGGTGCTAGAGATGAATATTGAATATAGCATGGACTGCCGAAAGAACCAGTAGATATGTCCTAGAAGTGCAACCAGAGGGTTTCTTGGAAGTAAGGAGGGCTATACTGTGTGTTATGTACTTTGGACATGTTGTCAGAAGGAACCAATCCCTAGAGAAGCACATCATGTTAGGGAGATTAGCAGGTCAATGAAAAAAGGAAAATCCTCAACTAGATGGATTGACACCAGTGTCTGCAACAATGGACTAAGACATAAATAAGATCATGTGTCTGGTACACAATTGGGGATTGTTTTGTTCTGTTGTATATAGGGTTGCTTTGAGTTGAAACTGACTTGGCAGCATTTAACAATATGATATAAAAATTATTGATTCCAGAATAATCTGCTTCAATATACCCTTTTAAAAAATTTTTTACTATCATTATTTTAAGTTTGCTATCTATAACATTTTTCATTTTCCAAAGCATTTTTTCAAACATTGCAAAGAAATCAGGATAAATACCTACTGAAACTAGAACTTATCTTAGAAAGAAAAGTGTAGCTCTATATCTATTTAGTCATTTTGTTCATCTTTTTATTTATAAGGAGGAGAAATATCTTAGGGATTTTTTCAGTCTCTTCAGCTACTAACTTATACTGTAATGCTTAATTTTCAATGTCATCTTCACTCATAAAGTATCTATATTTTCTCCCCAAAATATAAACATACATAAACTAACACAAAGCCCAGAATAGGCAGTAGACTGGTTGGAAATTTTGGCTTCTGAGTTGGAGAATATAATTGTATTTTGGCTGCTCCATGGAAAGAATATTTCCGGTCAAAAAAGTTAAGTATAGATGGGTTTATGGACTGTAGCTTTGGGAAGAAGAAATGTAATTCAGACAAATAGAAAAATAAGACTTTACTCATAAAATCAGTATAAGAGAAAATAAGAGCAAAAACCTTCTTCTCAATGGGTTATAATTGTTCTAGAGAAAAAGATAACCTTAGACAAGCTGCTATGAAAAGGTCATGAGTTGATATAAGATTTAAAAATGCTGTTTTAGTTTTGTTATCTGAAACCTAAACTTAATTTTTAAAAAAGCACTATATTATGAATGTTTGTTCTTGTATAACATATTAATAGCTAATATTCTTAGCAATACAAATCAGCACCAAAGATCTACTTATCTACTGCTTTGGAATGTGGTTTGAAAAGAAAAGTGTTATGTACATGTGCTCGCATTAAAATACTGATCATTAGCAATTGTCTGAAGTATGAAAGAGATATTAAATAATAGCAAACATCATTATTATCACTTTAGATATGTCAAGTACCATGCCAAGGAATCTGTAAATATTCCTTATTTAATATACATAACTGGTCCTTAAGATAAATGTTATTGGTGATGGTTAAAGTGCCATATACTTAAGACCTTAGACCTGATCCTCAAACCATGAAGGATGGAGGTTGGTGAATATGTTCTCTCCTATTCACACCATTCTATGGAGCAATTCTGAAGTATATTCAACACACGTTCTAAGAAAGTCCTTTCAAGGAGAAATCTCTGTTGCCAGTCGTGAGAGTACTTTAATAAGAAAACTGGATTGTTTCATTTTGCTGTGTTCTCTCTCATTTCTGAAATTTCCTTGTTGTACTCCCTCTAATTAATCTTCCAAATAAGCCACTTTCAATGGTTGTAATATAGTCTTAATTCTTGAGATAGAGTCAGCAGCATTATTTAGTTATCAGCAGCATTATTTAGTTATCTGATCTGGATGAAATGTGACACATTATAGGAGGAATGGAAAACATTTGCTTATACTGTCTCTAGCTTTTGAAAGACATGAGTGAAATAGAAATTGCCAATATTATGAAACAGGACAATCAACTCATAATACGAAGTACATTATAAAAGCCAGAAGGGATATAGGACTAGATAGACATAGTCTTCCATTATCTAGAAGCCATGAACAAGCCTCATATGAAGTAAATATTTCTGTCCTAAAATTAAATACCACATTGTCTTCATAATTAGCCTCTAATCCAACTGTTACTATTGAGATCAAATTCACAGCACTGCCAATTGCATTGATCCAAATTTCAAAATCTGATAGAGAAAGAATGAGGCCCTAGGACCTGGGGTAGGAAATCTGGATAGTAGTGTTGAGAAATATGGCTCCACAGATTTGCCTGCAATTTCTTGAACAGAATTATGAGACCACTCTCATGGGGGAGCTGTTATAGTTGTTAGGTGCCAGGCCACCTGGAAATCATGCATAATTATGAGCTGAGATGTAACCTGAGCTACTTAATGTTTGTTCTTATTAGAAGCTTAATACATTTGCTCTTTTCTTAGTAGACAAGTAACTACCAGTACTAAACAAACCTAAATAGAAAGAAATATCTTTTCCATGGATAAAGATCTTAATTAAACAGTTTACACACTATTGTGTTCCTATAGGAACCAGAAGCACAAAAGTGTGAGTGGCTATTAAGGACAAAATAAATTAATAGAATACAATGCAGAATGATGGAAAGATTATTTATATGCAATATCTTCTCTGTGGTTCAAGTTTTGTCATCTGGACAAGGATATTGGTAAATACAGTAATGTTATGTGTGCTCAAAACTTAGAAATAATGATGATCTACAGTAGAGAACCCCCACTTATCTGTCAGTTTGCCATACTGTGGGGGCTTGCATGTTGCTGTTACGGCAAAAACTATGCTACTGGTATTACAGATACTAGTAGGATCAACTAAGATAAACTTTGTTGTTGTTGTTAGGTGCCGTCGAGTAGCGACCCTCATAGGGTTTTCAGTGGCTGCCTGTTTTGGGATTGCCTTGGGAGTGTGTTGCCAGGCCCTTCTCCCATTTTTGCAGTACTGGGAATTGAACTCAGGACCTCAGAGACTGCAACACAGCACTCTACCAACTGAGCTAAATCCCAGCCCAAACGAATGACACGCCCGAACAGGGACTTGAACCCTGGACCCTCAGATTAAAAGTTGATGCTCGACGGAGTGAGCTATCTGGGCTCATTATGATAAACTAGAGAGAAGGATATGGCAAAACCCCTCTGGAAACATTTCTTGTTGAAAACCCTATGAATAGCAGAGAAATGCTGTCAGATATAGTGCTGGAAAATGGTTCCCCTGAGTTGGAAGGCACATAAAAAATGACTAGGGAAGAGTTGTCTCCTCAAAGTAGACTCTACATTGATGAGGGAACTAGAGTAAACCCAAGGAACCTCTGTTTGTTGATGTGGCACAACCCAAAGAGAAGAGGAACATCCATTAGTAATTGTAACATGGAATGTATCTAGTAAAAATCTAGGAAAATTAGAAAATATCAAAAGAGAAATGGAGCACATAAACATTGACAGTCTATGTATCAAAGTTAAAATGGACTGTTGTTGATGTTGTTGATAGGTGCTGTCGAGTCAGTATCTGACTCATAGCTACCTTCATAGGGTTTTCAATGGCTGACTGTTTCAGGATTACCTTGGGAGTGGATTGCCAGGTCCTTCTCCCATTTTTGCGGTGCTGGGAATTGAACTTGGGACCTCAGAGAGTGCAGTGCAGCGCTCTACCAACTGAGCTAAATCCCAGCCCCTAAAATGGACTAGTGTGGGTCATTTTGAATCAGATAACCATATGATCTACTATGGCAGGAATGACAGATTAAGAGTTGTATTCATCATCAAAAAGACATCTTAAGATCTGTCCTGAAGTACAATGCTGTCAGTGGTAGAATAATATCCATATATATACAAAGAAGGCCTATTAATATGGCTATTATTCAAATTTATGTACCCACCACTAAGGCCACCACTGAAGAGAGTGAAGATTTTTACCAGCTTCTGCAATCTGAAATAGATTGAAAATGCAATCAGGAAGTACTGATAATTACTGGTGACTGGAATGCAAAAGTTGGAAACAAAGAAGTCTCAATAAAAAGAGAATATGGCCTTGGTGAAAGAAATGATGCTGGAGATCAGATAACAGAATTTTGTCAGATCAATGACCCTTTCATGCTAGATACAGTTTTTCACCAACATAAATGGCAACTATGTACATGGAATTCAAGAGATGGAACATACAGTAACCAAATTAACTATATTTATGGAAAGAGATGATGGAAGATCTTAATATCTACTCCCAGAAAAAGATAATATGCTGATTGTAGATCAGATCATCAAGTGCTTATATGGAAGTCCAGACTGAAACTGAAGAAAATCAGAACAATTGTCCAAAAGCCAAGTTATGACCTTGAGTATATCCTACCTGAATTCAGAGATCACCTCAAAAACCAGATTGGTGCCTTAGACACTAATGATTGAAGACCAGATGAGTTGTGGCATGACATCAAAGACACCATTTATGAGGAAAGCTAAAAGCTATTAGAAAGACAGGAAAAAAAGAAAAGACCAAATCACATGTCAAAAGAGACTCTAAAACGTGACCTTTAACATTGGTCACCTGAAGTAAAAGAAAGATGTGATGAAGTAAAAAACTAAATAGAAAATTTTGAAGGTCAACTTGTTGTTGTCGTTGTTAGGTGCCGTCAAGTCGGTATCCGACTCATAGCGACCCTCTGTACAACAGGGGAAACACTATTGTCAGTGCTTCTCTGCTGTTCATAGGGTTTTCAATGGCAGATTGATTTATGGGAGGGGATTGCCAGGTCCTTCTCCCAAGCCTACAGCTTCTGGTGTTCCCAGGTGGTCTCCCATCCAGGTACTAACCAGGCCCGACCCTGATTAGCTTCCGAGATCTGACGGGGTCGGATGCCACAGGGCTATAGCTGCAGGTGAAGGTCCACTAGAGAAGACAAATCAAATATTGCAATGATATATGGAAAGAGCTTGAGATAGCCTAAAAGGAAGAAGATGCTTTTTTCAAGCTTAATGAATTAAGGAAAAAGTTCATGACTCAAGTGGCAATAGTGAAGGATTCCATAGGGAAAATATTAAACAAAACAGTAAACACCAAAAGAAAATGGAAGGAATACACAGAGTCATTATATGCAAAAGAATTGGTGGATGATCACTCATTTCAAGAGTTTGCATATGATCTGGAACCAATAGTACTGAAGGACAAAGTGGAAGCTGCCTTGAAGTAATTGGTGAAATGCAAGCTTCAGGAATTCATGGAACACCAATATAGATATTTCAACAGACAGATTCAACACAGGAGGTGCTAACTTGTTTAGTCCAAGAAATTTGGAGAAAGCTACCTGGCCAACTGACTTGAAGAGATCTATATTTGTGCCTCTTCTCAAGAAAGAGGATCAATCCAAATGTGTAAATTATAGAATAATATCATTAATATCACACACAAGTAACATTTGCTAAAGATCATTCAAAAGCTACTGGAGTAGTATATAGTAAGGGAACTGTCAGAAAATTAAGCTGAATTCAGAAGAGGGTGTGGAACTAGGAACATCGTTGCTAATGTCAGTGGATATTAGCCAAAAGCAGAGAGTACCACAAAGATGTCTATTTTTTTGTTGTTGTTGACTATGCAAAGCATTTGACTGTGTGGATCATAAGAAATATTGATAATATTAAAAAGAATTAGAATACCAAAGCACTTAATTATACTAATGAGGAATCTATACATGAATCAGGAGGCAGTCATTCAAAAGAATAAGAAAACATTACCTGATATAAAGTTAAGAAAAGGGTATGGTAAGGTTGTAACTCTTTTCCATATCTCTTCAAACTCTATGATTAGCCAATATTCTAAGAAGGTGGACTTTATGAAGAAGAACCTGGCAAAAAGATTGGAGGAAGACTCATGAACAAATAGTTTTATGCAGATGACACAACTCTGTTGAAATGTAAGAGGATTTGAAACATTTTCTGATAATCAAAGAACACAGTCTTGGGTATGGATTGTGCTTCAAAATCAAGAAAACAAAAATCATTAAAACTAGGTCAGTACAAAATTCATGATAAATGGAATATAGATTGAGGCTGTGCAAGATTTTGCTTTACTTAGTTCTGCTATCAACACTCTTGGCATCAGTGGTCAAGAAATCAAAAGACACACTGCATCAGGAAAACTGGAAAAGACCTCTTTAAGTTGTTGAAAAGTAAAGAGGTCACCCTGAAAATGAAAATGTGATGGATTCATGCCATTGTATTTTCTGTTGCACCTTATGGTTGTGAAAGCTGGATGTTGAGTAAGGGAGACAGGAGTAGAACTGTTGTTTTGAATTATGGTGCTGGGGATGAATATTGAATATACCATGGACTGCCAAAAAACCCAACAGATCCATCATAGAAGCACAACTAGAGTGCTCCTTGAAAGCAAGGATGGCTAGACAGCATCTTATGTATTTTGGACATGTTGTCAGAAGGGAACAATCCCTTGAGAAGGATATCATGTTTGAGAAAGTAGTGGGTCAGTGTAAAAGTCGGAGACCCTTAAATATATGGGTTAATACAGTGTGTGTAACAATCAGTTTAAACATAGCAAAGATTGTGTGCCTGTCACAGTACTGGGGAGTATTTCATTGTGTTGTACCTATGGTCACTATGAATTGAACTTGACATGATGACACCTAACAACAACAACAGTAAATGATGGAGAGATGCCTGAATTTCTTTGATAGACTTTTTAAACAAGATATCAAAAGGAGTCAGAGAGTGACAATCAGAATGTATTTATGTGGAGAATTGGAACTTTATTTGTTTACTATGTTACCCACTGTGGCCTAGAGCAAACTCCCTTCACCAAAGCAAGAAGAAATGTGTTGGTGATGTGTGTATGTTTTTGTAAGTACCTCTATACTCTACCCTCTTTGGAGTCTTGAATTAATGGTAGAAGGTGATCCCTTAAAAACAGTGTTCCTAGTGTCAATAGAAGCAAAGGGAATATTGAAGTCTAGAGCAGAATAACTAGGTGAAAATTCCATCAAAGCCATAGTGGACCTCCTTATTCTGCAAGGATAGTAGTCATGGCTGAAAGGTTAAAATGTCCCTAATATGAGTGATATAAGTAATCAATGAGAGTATTGTTTATTTACATAAATTTGTAAACACAAACACAGGAAACAAACTGAGGTCAACAACCATAATGTAACATAACATCCTCTCACTCAGGTTCCAGAACTGAGGTAGTTTTTAGACAATAAGCTATTGGTGCCCTAGAGGAAAGTTCTGAAATAGCAAATAAACATAAACAGTGTTAATTACCAAAATCTTCCAGTATGGGATCTGTGGGGATTTATAAGAATAACTATAAACTGAGGTAAAAGAGGAATTCCAAATCTTTCAAGGGCTGTTGGAACACAATCTGTGCTTGCAGTGATACCATGTAATCCTGGTTACCAACACACCCTGCCCCATTTGGATAAGTAGAAAATGAACAATTAGTGCTGTCAGTTCCAAGTCCATAGTAGATCCAGTGAATGCACAGGCAAACCTATAGGTCATTACTTTGCTTCTTGAGTGCATAATTGTGATGAATATTCTGGGAAAATCTTCATATTTCTGTTCTGATATTTGTGTAAGAGAATGTAGGAAAGGTAAATTGGAAGCCCTTGAAACTGTTTTTCCTACTGAAATAGTTAATCTGAGACAGTGTTTTAATAATGTAAGGAATGACAGACATCACAACAATCACAGTTTTCAAAGTATGTGGATGGTCTTCTGTTTCTTATCTTTAATTTATCAGTGTGCAGTGCAAGAATAAAGACTTGGGCAATGGAGTAGTATTGTTTTAAATTTAATTATCAAATCTCAAGTGATATCTATGCTAAATGGTTTCTCAGTTGCAAAGGAAAATGAACTCATTTTTTACTTGGTTATATGATCATTGATATGGAGATTGCATTCTTTTCAAACTCCAAGGATCCAAAGTAGTTTGCATGTACTTAATGGTCTTTGCTATATATCCATTTATTTTTGCCACATGGTTATGTTAACTTCCTTCTCTGTCATAAAATATCCCAAGGAACCAAAATATTTTCACATTTTATATATCACCTTACTGTCTACTACATTGATTACATCACATTAATAGAAACTTAAATCGGCTAATACTCTGAATGGCATTGTGCAAGACATTCTCCAAAGGAATCTGACATAGAGGAAACAATGATTCAGTGGTCAACAGAGGCATTTTTAAAAATTAAATGACCTCATCCACATTGGAAGATCTCTATAAGGAAAATGACAAGACCTTGGATCTTACCTTTCCTACTCCTTTGAAAGCGGCAAAGAATTTTATAGGCATTTTGACTTTACAGCCTGCACACTATTTGATAATATTGTTCCAAATCTGTCATCCAAGAATGGCTGCTAAATTTTAGTGGAATCTAAAGAAAAAGAAAATTCTGTAGTATGTAAAGGCTGTGATTAGAAGGGTCTTGATCTTCAGATGATATCGCTTGACAAACTGGATGGAGTTTATGGTGAATAAAGAGGCTGTTTTAATTTTTTTTTTTTGGCAATTCTTTTTTTGTGTACCTTCATTTATTTGAAATAAAAATGTACAAATGTCCACTTATTTACCCATCTTTTGCTATAGGCCTAAGGACTTTTTTGTGTGTGTCAGAATCTATTGATTGAAATTTCCTATCATTCATGCATAATTAATTTTATTAGCACATATTTATTACAAAAAGTAGAGAAGGCGTTCCATTATGCCATTTCCATATGTATGTATAATGTGCTTTGAGTATATTTACCCATCCATTTCTGATTATTTCTCTCTCTCCTTTCTCATTTCCTCTGTATACCCCTACAATTTTCACCTTGGTAATTTGAAGTCCTTTTTCTTCCTCCCTCGATTCCACATTTAAGTGAAAACATGTGATGTTTGCAATTTTTGATGGGAAAAGAATCATGTGGGCAGGTTCCTAAAATATTGGAGGAAAAATTCCGCATCAAAGAACTAGGTGTTTTTAAAATCAATTTGGGTTGTGCAATGAAACATATAGAGATTTAGCATTGAATTATGGGGGACAAAATTATTATGTGTTCAGAATTCTCCAATATGATCTATTTTCAGACTCAAGTCATATGGAAAAATGGGACTCATTTGAGTAGACTTCAAACTAGGTTTCCATTGCTGTATATTATTCTCACAGTACCTATAGTATATGGTTAAATAAAGATGTCAAAATATGTTTTGTTAAATATTAGAATATTATTGGATATAGACAATTTACTAATTGCCTATGACAGTGCATGGCATATTGGTTGGTAGGTGCCTTCAAGCTGACTCTGACTCATAGCAACACTGAAAGGATTTTCAATGGTAGATATTTTCAGGATTGTTTTGGGAGTGGATTGCCATATCCTTCTTCTGTTATAACTGTGTTGAGGATCTAACCGGAGTCCTCAGAGAGTGCAGAGCAGCACACTAACAACTTAGTTAAATTCACAAGGCATATAAGCAGTTATAATCAAATTATTAGCTCATGATTAAATATTACCAGGTTTACTACCAGAGAGAAATGAAACAAAATATGATATTCTTTGATTACTAGATCAGTATCACTTTTGAAATAAGTAACTTTTTTAGAGGAAACTGGATATTTCAAATATTGTTAAGAATTTGCCTAATACTTTTAGAAAATCTTGATTATATTTTGCTGCTCAAATAAAGTAATTTTGACCTTTAGTTGAAATTTTATTATAATTGAAATTCCAGAACTTTTGACATATAATATGTATAATTTAGTTAGACTGTGGAATGTGTTCCATTTGTTGAAGGTAGAATTCCTTCATCTGTTTTTCAGTTATGTGTAGGGGTGTGTGTGTGTGTGTGTGTGTGTGTGTGTGTGTGTGTGTGTACGTGTGTGTGTGCATATTTTCTGCTGGGAAATTTTGGGTGAGTTTAAAATACTTAAGCAACTAATTATTCTGAAGTAAATTGCCTATTAAAGTTTTCTTATGCCTACTCTTTATTTATGCTTGTCTACATACATTTCATTTGCATGAAAATGTACCAGCATACAGTCTTTTAATTTGGTTTATTATGTAAAAGTACACATATATTAAGTCTGATGTCAAAGGTGACATGACTAAATGTTGTATAGTTGTATAGAAAGCTAATTAGATAGAAAAAGAGGAATGATTATGCAGGAAATTTTTATTTTTAAAAAAGTTGGAATGGTTTTAGATGTAATAAAATTGAACTGTTTGTATGTAGATTGGCTGTATAGCTCACATCTAATTTCTTTATCTACCTTTTCATTGTAACTTTTCCAACCTAAGAAACTATAATTGGTAAGTTACTATTACCTGACTACATTCTTTATTTAGATTTCACAGTTTTACCACTAATGCATATTTTTGTTCCAATTTTCCACCTAGAATAACATTACTTTTTGTCTCCATGAATCCATAGGCTCCTTTTGGCTATAATGATTGCTCAAACTTCATGTATCTTTGGTTACCTTGACAATTTTGAGGCATACTCACCAGATACTTTACACAATGTTCTTTGGCTTGTATTTTTCTGATTGCCATGTTCAGCCTGGAGTTCTAGTTCATGGCAATCATGATGTAGATGTGCCACATCCTTACAATGACAGGATATCAGAGGGTGGAAAATATTGTCACTTTGAATTACCACTACTGATGTTAGCTTTAATAATCTGGACAAATGAGTATTTGCTGTATTTCTGTGTGCTAAGTCCAGCTGACCCTCAAGTTAGAAAAAAAATAATAAGTTCTACATCTTAGAGGGGAGATGCATTGTTTTTGTTCAGTTATTTATTTTCTAATAGAATATCAGAATAGATTCATGTATATTTATTTTATATTAGTTTAAAACTTAATATTATGTTATTTAATTTATCGTATTTGTTTTTCATTTAACTATAGGGGAATAACCTGAGCAACTGATATATCCAAGAGGAATCTAAGATTATCATCTCAATCTACTCACTTGGAGAGGAAAGTTATGTACTTATTCTTTTGTTCTGGAGGATGTTCACATATTCTGGCATTCCAACATGCTCCAGATTGGAATTATTATTTTCTTGATTTAACTCAAGAATTAGGTATGTCTCTATAGATATATCTTAATTTAAGAATGCTA
>VMDO01037372.1:0-14366 GCA_007922755.1 Pedetes capensis | reverse complement strand
ATATCTTAAAGAAGCTAATACTATGATATCTTAATATTATACTGTTTATGTTCTTTATACTTTACATGTACCATTTTAAGAGTTGAGGAAAAAGTGACTACCTGTGACACATCCAAAGAGATATATATTGTATTTTGTAGCAAGTTTTCTTTGGACTAAAAACACTATCATCATGGGATGATATAAGTGTAAACAGTATTTTGGGTCATGCCAGAAACACATGATCTCAACTTGTAATATCCTTCCTTCTACTGCATTTTGAAGTGTTTTGGATGATGTTTTCCTATAAGAAGTAGGACCCAAGTACAAACAAGAAGTAACACATATGAAAGAATCATTGAAGAATTAATAGAGGGCTTATCAAAGGACAAGAACATTATTTCTTAAGTTGCTTTTTTTTTAGGGGGGGGCGGTACTGGGGGTTGAATCCAGGGCCTCACACTTGCAAGCTCTGCAAGTGCTGGACCACTAAGCTGCACCCTCAGCCCATTTTTTTACTTTTTGAGACAGGGTCTTGCTAAGTTACACGGACTGCCTCTAGTCTCGAACTTTCAATACTCCTGCCTCCGCCTCCCAAGCCTCTGGGATTACAGGTGTGCGCCACAGAACCCAACCACTTAAGTTGCTTCGTATAACACTATGTGACTACTGTAATGGTGGATATAAATCTTATTGAGGTAGCAAAACCAGTATAGAACAACACATTGCAATAAGTTATTTTGGAAGTAAGACTTTCTTTCCTAAATGGATTGATAAATTATGATGGTAATTTCTTGTCTCTGTATGGTATATATTTACTGACCTGTCAGTCCGTAATATTAAAATAAATATTTGTCAGGAAAAAACATATTTTATAAGGCAGATTATTGTTGTTGTTGTTAAGTGCTGTTGAGTTTGGTTCAACTCATAGCAGCCCGGTGTACAAGAGAGGAAACACTACCCAATATGGTGCCACAGTACTGTGTCAGTGCTTCTCTTCTATTCATAAAGTTTTCAATGACTGTTTTGGGGGAGTAGGCTTCCTATTCCTTCTTCTAGTGAGGCAGATTTATTTATTTATTTATCTATTTATTTGGAAAGTGTGGTTCTTTTATATATAAAGAGCTGAAGTGGATATTTTTCCATTGACTTAGGATGTACAATTAAAGGAAAGTAGAGAGGTAAAATGAGAAATATTGAACATTGTTTCAAAGGCCCCAATGTAATTAAATCACCTCTAAGTTATCTTGAAAAATTAGCAAAGACATGCTAGATTTACTCTTAATGTTCTATTTTCAGATATAACTTTGAAATACCCTCTCTACTTGAAGCACAAAAGCTATTTTTGTGTCTTTATTTAAGTAATTTTTGAATCCCTTCCCTTTGATCTGCAAAATTACACAAGAGCCAAGGAAAAGTAAAACATAAGGATATTGGTAAACATAACTCAATGGCAGCTTTAAATCTTCATAAATAATCAATAAATAGAAAGTGCATTTTTAATTTAAACTTAATATAGCAAGTTTTAAGTAAATTTATTCCACAAAAATAGTAAAATTATTTTTAGCTAAATAAATATGCTTTCAATATTATAGATGCACAGTAAGGATTTCCATTTTTGACCTTAGATAAAGAAAGTAATTGGCTGAAACCAATCCAGTTCAAAAATAAATTCTGTATAAACTATTTAGTTATACTAAACTTTGTTTAGTAGCCTAAAGGACAACATGTCTGTTGTAGAAGAAATACAACAGAGTGTTCCTTGGAAGCAAGGATGGCTAGACCATGTGTATATACTAAAGGCATGTTTTCAAGAGGGAACAGTTCCTGGAGAAGGACATGATGCTTGGGAGAGTGACAAGTTAACAATAAAAAGGGAAAATCCTCAACTAGGTCGACTGACACAGAAGCTGCAAAAATTGGCATAAATGTAAAAGAGATCACACGCATCTCTTTTATGTTTAAGTGTTGAGGAGTGTTATGAGTGTTTTCTTCTGTTGTATATACGGTCACTATGAGTTAGAGCCAACTCAATTGCATCTAATAACAACAAAGGACAAGGACAATATTCAGTTTGTGCTGTATTTTCATACTAGCCCTGCTAGGGCTACAGTAGAGCTATAGGCTTATATCAGAAAATGAAGAAAATTTTTCATAAAAAATTATTTTAATTCAACTAGGAATATGTCTCTAACTTTAGTTTCATTTATTTAAAATATATCTAGGTGAATTTAAAGTTCTGGGGTTTAGCTTAGTTGGTAGAGTGCTGTTCTGCACCCTTTGAGGCCCTGAGTTCTATTCCCAGCACCACAGAAATGGGAGAAGGACCTGGCAACCAACTCCCAAAACAATCCCGATTCAATCAGCCTTTGAAAACTCTATGAGGGTCACTATGAGTCAGATGTGACTTGACAGCACCTAACAACAATAACAAGGTGAATTTAAATAATATATTGTTTAAACTATTTACTCTCTTATATGACAGTACTACAATCTAAGAAAAATATATTGAGAAGATAATGTGTGCAAAACATTATATCCTTACTATTACATTTTCTGCTATTATTTTACTATACCTATTGTTAAGTTCTATTTCTACTTATAAACCAAAACACCTTATAGTGTCCAAAAAATACATAGAGACCTCCATTTGTGGAATTCTGGGTGATTCTGATTGTAACCTCCCATTAAGAAATGCTATATTATGTACAAGCATAGCTTTCAGCATCACAGCAACACACAAACCCCCAAGGCATGACAAGATGACAGACACATGGGACATATCCAAGGAATTGTGCTTAGTGTGTTGAATATGCCATTCTGAAATTTTGGGTAAGCTGAAATGTAGAAGTAAATGTAGGAGGAAGTAGAGAACAGATGAAAACTGAAGGCATAGAAATCAGTTAAATGGCACAGGGAAAATCTGTATTAGTGAGAGAGATGAAGATCAAGAGGAAAATTTAAAAAAATACAAATGGAAGTTTGAGAAAGGAACCAGAGTTTTTCAATAAGTGTTCTCAAGAGTGAACAAAGAGGTAAGAGGAAAAATGAGGAAGTAGCAACATATGTCTGTTCTCTTCTAAAACAAAAGAAAAAATATAAATATGGGCTGGATAGTAATCTAACATGCTGCAAAGTGGCTGAAAATGAAGGAGGAATGTGTTAACAGTTAATCAGATGGTACTTGTGAGGTGGCAAGGGAAGGAGTTTTGTAAAGGGGTCAGTATTTTTTTAATACTAGAGAAAATGGAATATTTTAATTATTTATGGAAAAAATCTGGGGGTGTGATAGAGTGGGTAAATAAAGATGAGAACATGAGGTTAAGGAAATTTCTAGGGTAACCCAAGAGAACAGTTATTAAGACATTAGAAAATTAGACTTGGGCTTCAGGAGCAACAGTTACCTGTTTATATTGTCTTTTTCTTATCTTTACTTTTATTTTCTTATCTTTCCTTTCCTTTTTCTTTTTCTGTTCTTTATTTTTGTCTTTGAAAGAGAGTTGAACCTGGTAAATTGATTTTTCTATCTAATCTAAGAAGAAAAATTACCAAAGATAGAGAGGATTAGATGGTATTTGAGAGGATTGGCGAAGCAGTGAAACAGCTAGTATGCACCCAACGAGCACTTGACAGGGTTTCCATGTGGCAGTTAAATTTGTCTTGATTTCATGGTCCCCACATTGTCATGAGAAAAGACAGACATCAAGTTTATACTCCAAACATATTTGAAGGCAGAGTACTGAGAACTAAATTAGAGACTGAAATATGGTTCTTCACTCTACTTTACTATTGTCCCTATTATAAATATTCACATTACAGAAATGGCATTATTTCCAAAAACTAGTTTTAAAAACCCATTTCCATCAATAAGTAGACATATAAATTTGCTTTCCAGATTTTTAAAAACCTTATTTAGATACATTGACATAACAACAACTACATATATCTGATATATGCAATGTGATACATTTGAGGTTTTTGGTTTATTGAGAAGAAGACTTAATATAAAATCTACTCTTCACAAATTTGTAAGTGTATCATACTCTATTCTTACTACAGGCGCAGCAGGTTCCTATAACTTACCAATTTTGTATAACTGGAACTTCATATCCCTTAAGCAATAATTCCCCGTTTGTACCTCTCTCAACCCCTGGAAACCACCTTTTTGTTTGCTACTCTTTTAAGTTTATGTTAGATGCCTCACATAAGTGGAATCATGCAGAACTTGTTCTTCTGTAATTGACTTATTTAACATGATGCCCTCCAGGTCCATGCTGTTATCACAAATAATAAGATTTACTTTTGTGTCTAAGGCTGAATGTGCATATACTACATTGTCTGTGTTCATTAATGGGCTTTGGGCGATTTGGGCTGTTTCCATGTCTCTACTACTGTGAATAATGCTAACATGAACATGAGGGTACAGATATTTCTCCAAGAACCTGTGATTCCAATTCTTTTGACTATATTCCCAAATGGATAGGTTATATCATAGTTTTCCATAGTGGCTGCAACATTTTATATTCCCACCAACAATATACAAAGGTTCTATTTTTTCCACAAGCTTAACATTTAGTAGGTTTTTTTGTTGTTATTTGTTTGTTTTTTGTTTTTTGAAATAGTAGCAATCTTGCCAGGGAAGAGACAGTATCTCACTATGGTTTGATTTGCCTTTTCCTGAGGATTAAAGATGTTAAGCATATCAGTTGGCTGTTTGTATTTGTTCCTTGGAAATGATTATTCACTCCATAGATTGTTTCCTTTGCTACATAGAAGCTTTTTAGTTTGAAGAACTCTGCTTATCTATTTTTTTGCTTTTATGGTCTGTACTTTGGTATCATTTTCATGAAATCATTTCAATGACAATGTCCTGAAGATATCCCCTTATACTTTCTTCTGTGAATTGCACAATTTCAGGTTTTAAGAGTCTCGAATTTTAAATCTAATACATTCAGCTTATTTTGGGGCATAATGTAAAACATCAGTACAATTTCATTCTTTGGCATGTGTAATATAGTTTTCCCAAAACTATTTGTTGAAAAGACTCTCTATGCCATGTATTTTTGGCACCTTTGTCAGAAATTAGTTGACCACACATATCTGGGTTAATTTCTGGGCTCTCTCTTCTGTTCATTATCCGACTTTTTATCAGCAACATACTGTTTTAATTGCTGTAGGTTTGTAATGTATTTTGAAGTGAGGAAACATATACCTAGAGCTTAGATTTTTCTCAATACTATTTTGGCAATGCTGGGAATTTTGGTCATATAAATTTTACATTTTTAATTTTGTGTAAAAATTATATTGAAATTTTCATGGGAATACCCTGCAAACTATAGAGGTTGCTTTTGCTAGCTGGGGCTGGTGCCATCTGCCTTGGGCTGCTCCAACTCTTGGGCTTGCCATAGCTACTATAATCTTCCCCAGCAGCTGAGCATGGCACTGGCAACTGCATTTCATGCCAATCATTTGAATCGTATGGGCAGCTGTGAGTTAAGCCTGCTGATGGATACCTTACAACATACTAACAACTATCATCTCTTCCTCTCAGTTCTTAACTTCCCTTAGCTATGCTTCCTGTGTCAGGTTTCACAGTACTCTGAATGAGACAAGACAGGAGCAGTTCTCTCAGGTAATGCCCAGAAAAGCCTGGAAACATTGGATATAACTCATCTCTCCCTCCCTTGTGGGAGAAATCATGACCTCAGAAGATATCTTCTGGCTCCAGTGTGTGCTCACTTGGAATAGGAGAAATGCTGACCATATGAAAGTGGTTTCCTTACTTCTTTCAATGTAGACATTCTGCATTCTGGGCTCTGGAATACTTCAACTTCTTATTTGGATTCTGGAGTTTCCATAGGTTATTCTGGTTCATATGTGTTTATCAAATTAGAGTCTCTGTGTGTAACTCTATAAAATTGTGTCATGTATAGATTTGCTTTACTACTTTCCATCCTCAAAATAGAACTTTCACCAGCCCAAAGAAACTCCATGATGTTGTTCCTTAATAGTAGTACCCACCTCTAGGTTTCTAAACTCTAACAGATAATCTATTTTCCATCTCAAAGTCACCTCAAAAATCTTGTATAAATGAATGTTACTGTATGTAGCTTTTTTTTTTCAGTGCTTAAAAGTTGAACACCAGGCCCCATACATGTTAAATAAGTAGTCTACTACTGAGCTGCACCCCTGATCCATTTTATATTTTTATCTTGAGATAGGGTCTTACTAAGTTGTGCAGGCTGCCTCTGTCCTCAAACTTGCGATCCTCTTGCCTGTGCTTCCCTAGTTGGTGGGATTATAGATGTGCACCACTGCACCCAGTTTATATCATTAAGTTTATGAGTTCTTTATATATTATATAAAGGAGTTTGTCCTCTGTCAAGCATGTGGTTCACAACTACTTTCTCCCAATTTGTAACTTGTTTATCCATAATCATAACAGAGTACTTCATGAAGAATGAGTTTTTAATTATGATGAAGTACTATTTATAATTCTTTGTAGATTATTTGATAATTGCTATATTTAAGAATTGTCAAAAAAGTAACCCATACTTCATGAAATTATCTCTGGAAATTAGTTAAAAATGTGCATATTATACAAGTCTACTGAGTTTTCTACTCGTCTTTTGATCTATGCCACTTTTTTGCAATACCACTATTTTGATTGTTGTTAATCTATAGTAAATCTTAAAACTAAGCAGTTTTCTTCTTCTGTATTCTGTTACATAATTTTTCTAGATATTGGAATACTCTTTAGGTCATTTCATAATGTTGGCTGGTATATCTGAAACTTATTGCTGGTATTTTAACAGGATCTGCATCAAGTCTAAAGATTGATTTGAAAAGTTCGCTAAATCCTTCCAAAATATGAACACAGTTTACATTTTCATTTATTCATCATTTTTATATTTTCCTGGATAAAAATCCTGTCTATGCTTTGCTAAATTTCCATGTAAGCATTGCGTTTTCATTGGGCCAATTTTAAATAGCACTGTGTCGTAAATCTTGGTTTCTGCATATTTATTGCTCCTATATAGAAACAATTGATTTTTGTATATTTATTGTATGTATTACAAACTTGTTGAGTTCCCTTTTTAGATGTGGATTATTTAGGAGTCATCCATGATATTTTATGTTTTTTCTACATCAATTGCAATACTTACTTAATTTTTCTTCATTGGTCTATTGATGTTGATTTTACTGGTTTTTAAATATTTAAGCAATCTTGCATTTGCGGAAAGAAACACAATTGACCATGGTATTTAATTCTTATATACTACATAACACATTTCTTTACTTTATGTGCTGAAGTAATAATTATTTAAATATTCTTTAACATAAACATTTTCTTAATATTATTTTTACATAAAAGTCTTTAATATAATTTTCAGTCTGTGAGATGCTGCTTATAACATTATTTGTTCAAATGGTGTCTAATATGCTTTTTGAAAAGCTGCTAGTTATTGTATGTTTTAAAATATCTTTTAAATTTTGGAATTAATTTTTCTATATTTATAAATATCCCATCTGTTTAAAATTACATAACAAATATATGATTCCTGTATTTAAAAAGTTATTGAACTATTTACCATGTAATTCAGTGGTAGAGTACTTGGTTTAGTACAAGTGAGGCTCTAGATTTGATCTCCAACACAATAAATTAATAAAATTTGTAAGCTTCAGAAATTTATTTGCACTTATTAATTAATGATGTTGATAACATTTAAGTAATATTTTTCTATACATTTAGGTGGAAATCCAGCTATCTAACACATGGCAGCTCAAAAAAGTCCATATGAATCTATGACTAAAGCACTGAACACTATTTCTGCTGTTTTGTTTTATTTTGTTTTTAACAGTTTTAGTGCAAATAAAGACAACTGTCATTGCAAAGAGCAAAAGGGTTAGACATTATTAGTTCCAATTTATCAGTGAGGTTTGTAATGCACACAGAAGTTATTTAATTGTCCATATTTATCCAAGTGGTAAATGCTGAAGTTTGTAATTGAACCCATATTATTTGTCACACCCATTTTTTAAACCCTCCACCAGATGGATTAACAGTGTCTGCAACAATGGGCTTAAACATAAATAAGATCATGTGTCTGGTGCAGAAAAGGGAAGTGTTTTGACCTTCTGTACATAGGGTCGCTATCAACCGCACCTAACAACAATCCAGCTTAAATAAAATTATACTACACCTGATGGAATAATTGCAAGAAAATTCAAACATGTGCTTTGTAACTAAATTTAAACTCAAATATAATCATTTCTGGCTGTTGTACAAGTAATGTGTTGTCACAATATTGCTGTGCGATAAAGCACTCCAAAACTGGCAAATTAAAACAGTAACTCACTGCTCTTGGTATATTCAAATTAGGCTGGAGAGAGGTTCTTGTTGACTCAGATGGCCTTCTTTAAGTGGCTGCTAGTAAACCAATTGGCTTTTTATTTGGGGATTACACAGTTCTTCGCATGGGTGACTTCTCTCTCTTGCATGTGGCATTTATCTTCATGTAGGAGAGCTCTGGTGAGATCTCTTGGTTCTGCAAATGAGGTCACGAAAACAGTTTGGAAACCTGAAACATCTATTTAGACCTGAGTTCATAAATTTCACCCTTAAATAGAATTAAAGTTATTACTATAAACAAGCTAGCTACTTCAAATTCAAGACTTGAAGGAGAAACCTTTGTCTTTTGATTGGGTGGATTTGCAAAATTATATCATAAAAGGTAAATAAAAATCTTGGGAGGGTAATTGGATAAATTTATCACAGCTGACACAATTGTATCATGTTTCATGATATTTATTTCCAAGATTAATTTTAACCCTTCAGAATTATACAGTGACCTTCATTCTTGATAAGTAGTCACATTTTTATCAACAACAAAGACATTGAAAGTAGTGAAGATTTTATAATTTTTTCTTTATAAATTAGTGACTTTTCATAACTTCTCATTTTGTTAGAGAAATTGAAATGGTTCTATCTTTAACTTTTTTGGAATAATCATCCATGTCATCATCATCAGTATCCTTTCTTTCTCCTCCTCATCTATTCTTCCTATGGTGTTCATTTGTTATTTTCCCTAAGAAAATTATTTTACCAATGCTATAAAATATATATTTTACCATTATTAATTCTCTTCATTTTTAAGCTGTACTAAAAATAAATGACAAAAAATGAGCCTGGGAATCAGGGGTCCTTTAGATCTATGGTTAAACTTCAGCTTTTTTTTCTCTTTTCTTTTCAAACTAGTCTTTGTACTAGAGGAGGTGTTTATCTCTTTGAGATTACATTAAGGCAAAATGAAACTCTGAAAGTTGAAAACCTAAATATAAATATTTGAATAAAAAATCATTTCCTAATCTGTAGTATAGCACTGGAAATGGTTTCATAGCTCTATCCTGGTTCTATTGAAAAATATGGGACTTCAAATACTGAGAAATCATCAAAAACTCCATTTTTATTGACCACACATTGCCCTGTGTGTTTTAACCAGTTACACAACTAACTGATAAGTGGTTAAGAATATACAGATGACAATCACCTTGATTTGATCACTACATATTATCTGCATGTATCCAATGACACACTGTATGCCATAAATATATATAGTTGTTATGTGTCAATAAAAATTAACTTGTATAAATAAGCAAGTTCATTTGTTTCAAATTTCAGTAATGTTACATATATTAGTAATTCCATTTATCACCTAGGAAAGAGATTAAAATTATATGAAAGGTAAAGATTTTTGTTTTTTTCTTGTAACATAATTCCAAAATAGTAACTCCATAGCTGTTAAGGAAACCCAATCACATCAATGTCTCAATTTCTTTCTCTTATACTTTTTCTGCATTGTTTCTATTGTCAAGCTCATGTCAAGGTTATCTGTTTTCCTTTACAGCTTCAGTCATCATCTCTGTTTCAAACGAAAATAGAAAATAGAGGGATTTCAAAGAGATCATGAAACAATTATCTTTTTCAGAGAGCTTTCGTGGAGAGCCAGTTTAATGATTCTCCTTATATCCTATGGTTACTAGTGTTCAAATAAAGATGTGAAATGAGGCATATAGTTGATTATAACTCATAGTTCCAATTCCAGAGAACTTACAAAATAGTACATTTTGGATTTGCAGTTTGTGTTCCAAATGTGAAATTTATGTTCAGCAAAATTTAGATACCTGATTATTTTTATAACTGTCTACACAATAGTAGTATAAAAGATTTTAGTCAGAACAAATATGTGTGAATGTAGAAATTATAGAGTTGGGCAATACACAAATTATGTTATCATATGTTGTTTTTGTTAGGTGCTGTTGAATGGTATCTGACTTTAGTGACCCTATGTACAACAGATGAAACTTTACTTGGTACTGTGTCATGGGCACTATGTTAGTGCTTCTCTGCTATTCATGGGGTTTTCAATGGCTGGTTGTATTTTGGGATTGGACTGCCAGGTGTTCTCCCAAGCCTGCAACACCTGGTTTTCCAGGTGGTCTCTCATCCAAGTGCTAACAGGTCTGACCATGCTTAGCTTAGATCTGAGGGATCAGATGTGATACATCTTCAGGCAAATATAATCATATGCTGTATTTCCAAATTAGTCTGATTCATTTAAATAAAAATTAAAGTCAAAATTGTTATCACTCTTTTTCTAGTGAAGTTTGGCATGAGTGAAACAGAAAATATGTGGATGTTTTAGCAGAATTGTTGTTGTTGTTAGGTGCTGTCAAGTCGGTATCCGACTCATAGTGACCTTCATAGGGTTTTCAATGGCTGACTGTTTTGGGATTGCCTTGGGAGTGGATTACCAGGTCCTTTTCCCATTTTACAGTGTTGGGAATTGAACTCGGGACCTCAGAGACTGCAGTGCAGCGCTCTACCAACTGAGCTAAATCCCAGCCCCTACAGCAGAATAGAGATTATAAATAGCATATTAAAAAGAGAAGAGGATGTTTGGAAATTCAACTAGTTTTGTAAGACACTATATTGAAATGCGGCTAGGCACTGGGAGTAAATGAATATTTTGGGGAAAGAGGTAAAAGAAGAACTGATCTTCAAATATTTTCCCCAGGATATTTCTGACATTCTTACATATAAGAAGCTTAAACATATATTTGTGTGCCACTGATTTAGCAACAACAACACATATATATCCAGTCACTAAAGTTTCCTATCATTTTAACTCATATCAATCATACAGTTTAATTGTTAAGAAGAACAATTCTTTATTTGGTATTGAGGTAAAGTTGAGGAATTTTGTGGTAACAAAACTAATTATAAATACCTACTATCAGAGAAAGGCTATCTCCAGCTTAGCACTTTGCATTCCTACTTTTGATCTGCAAACTCATAGTGAGCACACACACTGAGCAATGAAACCAAGAACTGAATTTCCTCCTAATTACTTGTCTTTTTTATTTCTTCTGCTAGAGATAGCTAGTGTGGCAGCTCCCTTTAGATCTTTCCTGCATTCATTAAGCATTTCAAGGAACAGTTTGTTAGTATTAAAAGTTCAATAGGGCATACCTATTTCTCTTCATCTTCTGAGGCAAAATAAGTCACATTTGTTCAGTGTTGTATGAGATACAATTTCATTAAAGACCATGAAAAGTTAACAAATTTGAAGGCAATTGAGCTATATTTTCAAACAGTCAAAGAAAAGAAGTAGATATAGAGTGTTTATTTTTCATTATAGGCATTATAGGCATTATAATCATGCTACATATTGGTCAGTAAAATAATAAATCCATAGTACAGTGACCCACAGGCCAAGAAACATTCAAACCATCAAAATAATTAAAGGTGGTGGAGTCTGCTCTCAGACCACATCAGCAAAAGGAGATCCCAAGGGCTTTTCTCCATTCTTGTCATTAAGGATGATTCTATTTTAAGGAGGCAACTCTTCCCCAGTCATGTTTTAAACGCTTTCTAACCGGAGGGGCTCATTTTCTGTCACTATATTTGACTGTGCTTCTCTGCTATTCATAGAGTTTTCAATGGCTAGTGGTTTTGGGACGTGGCTGCCAAGTCTTTCAACCTCATCTTTCTTAGTCTGAAAACTCAGCTGAAACCTATCCACCACTGGTGGCCCTGCTGGTACCTGAGACACCAGTGGCACAGTGGTGAGCTCACATCAACACTCAAGCCCACACAGCATGACAAGCTGACAGACACATGAGGGATCAGTATATTATTAAGCATTATATATATTGATCATGGGCTGGGCTTTAGCTCAGTTGGTAGAGCACTGCGCTGCAGTCTCTGAGATCCCGAGTTCAATTCCCAGCACCGCAAAAATGGGAGAAGGGACTGGCAATCCACTCCCAAGGCAATCCTGAAACAGTCAGCCATTGAAAACCCTATGAGGGTTGCTAAAAGTTGGATACCAACTCGATGGCACCTAACAACAAAAACAGCAACATATTGATCATATTTAATATATATAAGTAAAATAAGTATATTTTTCAACATACTGATTTCATTTTCATGGATACACACCATGTA
Organism: Pedetes capensis; assembly: GCA_007922755.1. NCBI lineage: Eukaryota > Metazoa > Chordata > Mammalia > Rodentia > Pedetidae > Pedetes > Pedetes capensis. Next base: position 1,876 of record VMDO01037372.1, on the reverse strand, counting down.
GTGTAATTGCTAGATCATATGGTAGTACTGTTTTTTCTTTTTTGAGGAAAATCCATAGTGGTTTTCATAATAGCTATAATAATTTGCAATTTATATTCACTCCTATAGTGAGTACCCTTTAATTCACATCATCACCATTACTTTCTATCATTTTTCCTATGATACTGGCAAGTTGAATACAGGGCCTCACACATGCTTCTTACAAGTGCTCATACACTGAGACATAGCCCCAGCCCATTTTTTAATTTTGTACTTCAACACAGTGTCTCCCAATTTTAGGAAGGCTGCCTCTGGCCTTGAACTTGTGATCCTCCAGCCTCCATCTCTTGAGTCAATGAGAGTAAAGGTGACACCAAGTCAGGTTCTTTTGTCTTTTTAATGATAGCTATTTTTTTAGTATGGGCTGTGGTTTAGCTCAGTTGGTAGAGTGCTGCTCTTCCCTCTCTGAGGCCCTGGGTTTGATTTCCAACACTGCAAGAATGGGAGAAGGATCTGGCAGCCAACTCCTGATAGAATCCCATGACCATCTGTCATTGAAGACACTATGAATAGCACAGAAGCACTGGCATAGTGTTGGGCAGTGTTTCATTCTGTTGTACATAGATTGCTATGAGTTGGACCCTACTCAAGGGCACCTAACAAAAACAACAAGCTTTTAATATGCTTACTGGTCATTTGTATGTTTTCTTTTCAGAAATATTTATTTAGTCTACTACTCGTTTTTAATTTGGTTGTCTATTTTTCTGGCTATTGAGTTTTTTTAGTTACTTATTTCCATGTTTATTGTACCACTATTCATAATGGCCAAGAAATGTTTGTCAACTTATAATTGGGTAAAGAAAATGTAGTATATATACACAATAGAATGAGCCATAAAAACAATGAAATCTTCTCATTTGCTGCAACATGAATGGAGCTGGAAACCATTATGTTACATGAGGTAAGCCAGGTACAGAAAGTCAACAATTGCATGTCAATCAATTTGACCTCATGGAAGTGGAGAGTAAAGTGCTGAGTAACAGAGGATAAGGAAAACATAATAGGGAGAGGTTATTCAGTACACGTTAAGTTAAGCCTGTAATTCCATCAACTCAAGAGGCTGCACAAGAGGATATCAAGTTTGGGGCAAGAAGCAGCATGTACAACATAGGAAGACACTGCCTCAAAATAAAAAATGAAAAAGAGGCTTTGGATGCAGCTCAATGCTGAAGCACCTGCCTAGGTTCAACATCTACTAATGGTTTCAACAATTAGTACTGAAAAAAAAAAGAAAAGGAAAGGAAAGGAAAGATGAAAAGAAAAGAAAGGAAAAGAAAAGGACAGAAAAGAAAGGAAAAGAATAGAAAATAAGTTATGATTAGATATTAACAAAAAGTCCCGATGTGCTATTTCAGTTGGGTCACCATAAGTAATCTAAATTACTATGTATTTTAAAAAGTATATCTACATATTTGTTGTACAATTATGCAATGCATACATGCACTGAAACATCACATTGTGTTCCACAAATCTATTTGTGAAAATAAATTTAATTAAAAATATATTTAGGCAAAATATTATTTATATATAAAGAAAATAGTGAATATTTATATATTAACATGTGATAATATCCTTGGATAAAATCTGTAATTCATTACTTAAATTTTGTAAAGTTCTTGCATATCCATTATAACTCATATAATTTTTAGATTTACATGTTTATATATGTATAATATGTATCTGTATAATACTATTATATATAGGTGTATATACTTTGATCAATTACCTCTATAAGTGGCATAAGTAGAAAAATTATGACTTTTCTTCTAAATCGAAAATTCCAAATTTCTGTTTATCCCTTTCATCCCTCTTATTGTTTCATATAGTATGTGGTAAA
>VMDO01037371.1:0-14371 GCA_007922755.1 Pedetes capensis | reverse complement strand
TTCGAGACCAGAGGCAGTCTGCGTAACTTAGCGAGACCCTGTCTCAAAAAGTAAAAAAAATGGGCTGAGGGTGCAGCTCAGTGGTCCAACACTTGCAAAGCATGCAGGCGCGAGGCCCTGGGTTCAATCCCCAGTACCACAAAAAAGAAAGAAAGAAAGAAAGAAAGAAAGAAAGAAAGAAAGAAAGAAAGAAAGAAAGAAAGAAAAAAAGAAAGAAAGAAAGAAAAAAAGAAAGAAAGAAAGAAAGAAAGGAAGGAAGGAAGGAAGGAAGGAAGGAAAGAAATTGGCCCAAAGTCACATGTCTGGTCAGTAGTGAGGACTGAAACTCAAGAACTCAGGCTGCAGGAGGGGATTCCAAGGGGATGAGGGTCAATGTCACCACAAGTAGACATCTGACTTGGGAGATGAGAATGATTTTAATAGGCAAGAAAAGCGGGGTGCGGCGGGGGCGGGGGAGGCGGATGGGACTTCCAGGCTGAGGGAGCAGTGGCAGCAGCGGGCAGAGTTGTGGCTGCCCCTGTGGGTGCTGCCACGGGACACTGGCAGAGCTGATGGCAAGCTAGGGCCCTGTGTACAGCTGTTCCCTAGCAGCTGCAGAGTCCCTGGCTCTAGGACAGGCTCAGCAAATGCTACTTCCACACATAGCTGGAGGCACCATGAGGTGGTGGCCACCAGGTAGTTGGTGAGGAGGACGGAGGGTAAATTCGGAGACAGGTTTTGTAGGACTTGGAACGTGAAGCCGGTGAGTGCAGACCGGGGGGCCCAGGTCTGTGGGGTCCTGGGAAGATCTGAAGGCTGCTGACTCGCAGTAGTGGGAGGCATGGATCGGAGAGGCAGCAACCTGGCAGAGTTGTTTGGGGGAGACTTGACCTTAACCAAGGACACCATCTGTGGGCTGAGGGAGGGATGCGACATGCGTGTGTGTGCACGCGCACGTGCGTGCGTGCGTGTGAACAAGTGTAGGCGAGCAAGCTGAAAACAATGCTACTTTGCAGTGGGGTGACGGGAAGATGGGGCCACACCGCACGCACACACACGAGGATGAATCTGTGTGTCCACACGGGCATGAGTGTCCTGGTGTGAGACCATTCAAAACATCATTTACTGGCTGTGTCTAATGGCAGCGAGATCCGATCTCACCACACAGAGGTTCATCAGATTAGTAGAACTGAAAGCAGGGCTGGCCAGAAAGAATCTGCCAGCGCTGGCGTCACTTGAGCAGACCCCACAAGAGGCTGTGTCTGCACAGAAGCAAAGCCGAGGTGCAAGGAGAGCCAGGCAGGGCCGTCCCGCGTCCAGCCAGGGCCTCTGACTTCAGTGTTGATCTTAAGCAGCACGCGTACAAGGACTCGGGGAAGGGTTCCACGTGAGCACGTGGTCAGGGGCGGGAAACAGAGACATGGGGCAGAGGTAGCAAGGGGATGAATTTCCAAAATCATCAGGGTTGGGGTGGAGAAAACCAGGGGGCTCAGCAGCTACAGGCCCAGCTCCCGAGCAGGTTGGGGGCTTGTGACGGTGGAGAGCCACAGCCAGGGGCTGGAGCCAGGGCTTCTTGGGGCTGGATTTCCTCCTGGGCACATCCCGCTGACACTGCTAGTTGGGGTGAAGTAGGGCCACGTCCTGGCTCCCTCATGTACTAGCTTGTGGCTTTGATGAGTCACTTAAGCTTTCAGAGTCTTGGTTTCTCTGTCAGCAACACAGGGAGACTAAGGAACGTTGTCTCAGGTTGTGAGATTGAATGAGATTGTATGGAGAGACAGAGTCTGCCGGAACTTGGAACTCGGGGCATTGTTGTTGGGTGCCATTGAATTGGATCAGACTCATAGCAATCCTAAGTACACAGAATGAAACAGTACCCAACACTGTGCTGTGCACCCAGTCTTTTTATGTTTGAGCCCATTGTTGCAGCCACTGTGTTTCTTCTCATTTTGAATCATGCCACATAAGCAAAGGCTGGGATTTAACTCAGTTGGTAGAGCACTGCTCTGCAGTCTCTGAGGTCCCAGTTTCAATTCCCAGCACCACAAAAATGGGAGAAGGATGTGGCAATCCACTCCCAAGGCAATCCCAAAACAATCAGCCATTGCAGACCCTTTCAGGGTAGTTATGAGTCAGACATGACTCGAGGGTACCTAACAACAACAACAACATCAGCCAAAGGAAGTCCCAGGGGCTTTACCCCATTCCAGTCATTAAGGTTGACTCTACTTAGAGGAGGCAACTCTTCCCAAGTCATTTCTTGAATGCCTTCCAGCCTGAGGGGGCTCATTTTCTGGCACAATATTTGATTAGCTTAGTTGGTAGAGTGCTGCTCTGCACTGTGGGAGGATCTGGGTTTGATCCCCAGCACCACAAAAATGGGAGAAGAATATGATTGTCCATTCCTGAAACAATCAGCCATTGAAAACCCCATGAGGGTTGCTATGAGTTGGACAAGATTGGACGGCACCTAACCACCACCACCTAACAGCCACAACCACATATTTGACAGTGCTTCTCTCCTACTCACAGGGTCTTCAATGGCTGATTATTTCAGGAGTGGGCTACTGGGTCCTTCTCCCTAGTCTCTCTCAGCCTGGAAGCCCAGCTGAAACCTGTCCCCCATGAGTGGCCCTGCTGGTGTCTGAGACACGAGTGACAGCGTTCACCATCACAGCAATACGCCAGCCCCCACTCCACGACAAGCTGATGGACACATGGGGTGATGAACACTTTCTGTGGTTGTCCTGATACGGTGCCAATGCTCGCTGCCCAAAGCGCATGGAAGCCAACACTGGAGCCTTGGGTTTTGCAAAAGGTAAGGGTTTATGCAGGTCAAGCAAGGAGACAGGAAGCACTCTGGGCTGTGTCTCCCAGCTGGGCAGGTAGTGAAGGCATTCCAGTGACCTGGGGCAAGCAGAGGGCCTGCTGCCATAAGCAGGGGTGTGGTGGAGGGGCCTCACCCGGTACTGGTCCCCGTGGGGTGTGTGGACCCTTTGGAATCAGCAGTTTCCAGTCTCGCGTTACTGTGGTCTGTGCAGCGGCTGTGGACAGCACCTTCGTTTGCATTCTAGGTCCACAAGGCTCTGTTCTGTGCCCCAGGTTTGGCTCAGAGACTTTCGGTTCTGCTGGTTCTCAAAGTCATTTTAGGTCAGACTGGGGGCCGCGCCTGTGTCTGGGAAAACAGCGTGAAGAGTGTTTAGGGCCGTGAGGGGCCGTGAAATGGCCCAGCTTCAATCTTATCGTTAACTATTCACAGCTTGCCCGTGTCTGCAGAGATTATGGGCTTTAGATCGCAGACGGAATTTTCACCCAGCCGGTTTCGGGTTATTCATGAGGTTCCCGCAGGATCTTAGAGGGCCTTTCGGCCAACCTCAGGGGGGAGTCCGAGCGCGGGCTGCGGGCACGGGCCTCCATCTGCATCTCTTCTTACTCAAACACCTCCACGCAGGGTGGACGGAGACTGTGGAGCCAGGTCACGGTGACCCAGATGACAATGTCAGTACACACAGGCAGAGATAATGGGACACTGACATTGCCCGCTCCCCCAGCCAACGCATATGCGTTATTCCCCATGCTCAATCAGGGTCGGGCACCCCCCGTGTGCGCACATACTGTTACCTTGCATAACCTTCTGGGTGTACATCCTGTCTGACCGTGACATGACTGGACCGTGAGCTGGCGATCGGCCACTACTGTGTAAAAGCCTGAAAAGCCCCTCCGTCAGCACCGGTAGCACAGAGAGGTCACCTGGGAGAGGACGGGACCAGCAGAGAGGACCTGCGGGCATGGAGAGGGCAACATCCGTGGGCAGTGGCACCACGGGGGAACAGGGAGGAACGCCCTGGGATAAGACATCCCACCTGCCTTCGGCTCCTAGAGCATGTTTTGGCTTCTCTGGGAGCCCGGCTCAGACACCACGACCACAAATGTGAAGGTGAAAGAGTTGACCAGCAAGTCACAGTGGGCAGCAGGGGGCCGTTTCCTCATCACCTGCTCATGCAGGTTGTCTGGCTGTGGTCAGCACTGGAGGCTGCGTGGGGCCCGGCCCTCGGAGTCACTGGGAGGCAGGACACACTCAGGCTGAGAACCGCTCACTACCAACACGGTCCAGAAAGAGACAGGGAGAGGGAGAGAGGAGAAGGAAAGAGAGGGAGGTGTGTGTAATAAGGCACAAACATCAAAGATGAGTCATATCTTTTTTTGTTGTTGTTCAGTACCACGGGGCTGAACTCAGGGCCTCACACATACTTGCAAGTGCTCTACAACTGGACTGCAGCTCTGTTGTTGTTAGGTGCTGTCGAGTCAAGTCTGACTCATAGAGACTTCAGGGTTTTCAATGGCTGATTGTTTCGGGATTGCCTTTGGAGTGGATTGCCATGTCCTTCTCCCATTTTGTGGTGCTGGGAATCAAACTCGGGACCTCAGAGACTGCAGAGCAGTGCTCTACCAACTGAGCTACATCTCAGCCCTGGGCTGCACTTCCAGCCCCCTTATAGTTAATTTTTTACCTTGAGACAGGGTCTCCGTAAATTATTCAGGCTGCCTCTGGCCTTGAACTTGTAATCCTCCTGCCTCTGCCTCTGGAGCTGTTGAGATTATAGGCGTGCGCCACTGTTCCTGACAGAGTCTCATCTTTTTAAATTCTAGCATCTTGACAAAAGTATACAGCAGGAAATAAAAGCAGATACAGCCAGAGCCATGGAGTGCTATTGATGAAAATTCAGACCTAGTATAAAACCTTTCACCTGTGAGCCAGCCTCTCTTCACGGGCTTTCCCCGCTGCAGCTGTTGGCGCGTGTCCCGTGTGGTTGGCACGTGGTAGTCAGAATGCGTAACACCTGGAGCTGCAAGGCCCTGCTCGGCAGCTCCTCAGACCCTGGGTAACACAGAGCAATCCCGCCCTCCGCTCATTGATTGCTAGGATTGCTGGGGCCCGAGGCTCCCGTGGTCTGGGGCACTGTAGCCCCAGTGGGCTGCTGGGTCCTTCTCCCTAGTCTGTCTCAGTCTGGAAGACCAGCTCAAACCTGGCCCCCATGAGTGGCCCTGTAGCCCCAGCCTTGCTGGCCGGGGGCCCCGTGCTCCTTGGCCACTCTTTGCCGGCGCCTGCTCTTCGGGTCTGAGCCCCGCTTCGGCTGTCTTTGCAGCAGCTGGCGCAGAACGCTCTGGCTGCTGCCCCTAGCCCTTCTTTGGCAGTGAAGCGCCAGGCTGCCGCCTGCCAGTCCCCGTCCAGAACCCGAACCCACGTCAGACTGCAGTGTTCCTGGAGGCCCAGCGTGACTTCACTCAGCTGCCTGGAGCCGGAGCCGGTGCCTGCAGGCCCAGCTTGATGCAGAGCCCTGTCTTTAGGTGAGCGCCCCCGCCCGCACGCGGACCCCACCTGCTTATTCTGAATCACACCGGGAGCCCACTACAGACAGCGAGTGACAAGGCCGTCCGATGACCAGCGATGCCACACGTGGGCCCCCGGGTGAAAATGTGGGGCCTCAGTTCCCATAGCGTGAAGAGCGTGGCGATGGAAAGGACCCGGGTCCACCCGGCGCAGGGCCTTTCTGGCTGCCCTGGCCTTGCCCACTGGGTCAGGGCTCAGCGCGTAGGTCTGGGCGGGGGACCCGGCCAGGACTGGATGGGAAGGGGGCTGGGTTTGTTGGCAGCCCACATGGCAGTGATGGCTTCGTGGATGTGTCTTTGTGTGGCTGCAGCCTGAGGAACTTTCTGGAGCTGCATGGGCTCTGTGCATAGTGCCGACCCTGCCCTTTTAGGGTGTCTTCCATCGTCACCAGCAAGCCGGCGTTGCAGAGCCCCCTCAGGTCATGGTACAGTGGGGAGCCTCGGTCAGGTTTCTGCCAGGCAGCTAGGGAGCAGCCTCCTTCATCCGTGGGTGACTTAGGGCAGGTCAGGCTGGGTGGCGGCCGTAGGCACTTGGGAGCCTGGCAGAGCACCGTTGACAATCTGCAGTTGTGGCTGGGAGGGCGTCTGGAAAAATCTGCCTCGCGCTGTTTGCAGGAAAGAAAGGGAGGAGTCACATCGGGTTCATCAACAAAAGAAAGGGAGGTGTCACATTGGTTCATCGACAAACACCACGTGTGTCATGCTCATAGCAGGTGTCGTGAGGGCAGCCCAGGCACAGGCCTGGGCCCTAATTGTGGTACCCAGTTGTGATGGAAAACTGTCGGACCATGGGATGGTTCAGCCTTTTGTTGCCAGGATGGTCTGGAGGGCCAGGAGCTGCGCGAGATGCACAGGGTCGGCCACGGGCAACGAGTTCAACTTCCATGGGAGCCAAAGGCTTGGGGCTTGGCGCTGGGGTGACTTTGAGCAATTGACACATCTTTTCTGAGACTCTGGCTCCTCCTCTGTAAGGTGGAGATGGTAATCTCCCTCCAACACCACTATCGGGGTACAGTGCTATGCTGAACACGACAGATAGTGGATCCCTCAGCTTCAGCCCAGTCCTCCTTCCTTAGCCCACCTCTTCCTGTCCAGCACATTACTAGTGCCTCCATGTGCCCAGCTCCCTGACTCTTCCGGAAACTTCTCTAGACCTTTCCCTTCTTGGGAGTTACCTATTCTCCATTTCTACTCCAAACTTCAATCGGTTGGCGAAGAGTAGAGGTTCAGATACAGTAATTTTAATGAAGGGATTTAGCTCAGTTGGTGGAGCGCCGCTCTGCAGTCTCTGAGGCCTAGAGTTTGATTTCAAACACTGCAAAAATGGGAGAAGGACATGGCAATCCACTCCCAAGATAATCCCAAAACAAGCAGCCATTGAAAACCTTATAAGGGTTGCTATGAGTCGGATACAACTCGAAGCACTTAACAATGACAGTAACAATATACCTTAGACTTAACCAGCAAGCTTCAACACAGAAATTTATTTTCTCATGGATTGGGAGGCTGGAAGCCCCAGGTCAAGATGCTGGCAGGTCGGTTTCCTCTAAGGCCCATCTCTCAGCTTGTAGTCGGCTGTCTTCCCACAACCTTCCTTTTGGCACATCTGTCTTGATCTCTCTCTCCTTAGAATCGCCATCAGTCACATGGGGTGGGGGCCACCTTCACGGACTCCTATGAACTTAATCAGCTCTGTAAAGACTCAGTCTCCAGCTCCAGTCACATTCTGGGGTACCTGGAGGGAGGGCTTCAACACGGGAGCTCAGGGAACACAACTCATCCCAGAGCAGGGAGATCCTGATGAACGACGCTCTCCTGGAATTCTCCGCATCTCAGGACCAGCTGTGTGGGGTGGGGGTATTTTTGGCTGGGGCCTCATTGCCACCCTTGATGTGCCAGCACACAGGCAGCCTCCTGCTCTGCCCAGGAACGTGTCTGGCTCTGCAGGAAGACTGTGCTTTCCTTTTCTGTCTGCATTCCAAAGACATAGCCAGCCTCACCTCCCTGCCTCTAAGGAAGCTGGTGCTGTCTCTGCTTGGAGGATTTAACCCGAGGCCTGGCCTCCTGTTGAGTACCACAGGCAGGGCATTGTGCCACTCCCAGGCAGTTAGGGCCTCACAATCCCCAGCACCCAGGGCACAGCCTTGGAGGCACCTCCGCCTCTGAGAGCCTGGAAGCCAGGCGGTCCTCCCGCTGTGGCGCGGTGTACAGAGATAAATTACTTGCTGCGTTTTTGTGGGGGAAGAAAGAGAGAAATCAGCTTTTTAGCTTTCCATGAAAAGAGCAGGACTCCTGCCTTGGGCAAGGCAGACTTGTGGCTGGAATATAGAACGCGTTGTTGGCAGAAAGCAGCGCGGAGCTCTGCAGGGAGCAGCTGCGGTCAGGGGAGGGCAGCAGGGACCGCACCTGTCTCCTGAAGGGACTCTACCTCCTCAGGTGACGCCCAGCACTCCGCCTTTGTCTGGAAAGGACAGACACCTTTCATCATGCCCTTATTTGTAGCAATAGGCATGCGTGCGTGCGTGCATGTGCATGCGTGTGCGTGCGTGTGTGCATGTGCATGTGCCTGTGTGTGTGCAGATGTTTTACCAACACAGATTTGAATTCAGAGAGTGCTGCAGCTTTTCCAAATGAAAATACTTGACAAATATAATACATTTTTCTCTTCCTCCTTGGTGAGAATTGGCCTTCCGTGTCTGCATATGTTTACACGCAGCGAATTCGGTGCTCTGCCCAAGCCCCTGTCCTTGTTCACACACGTCCCGGCCCTCGTACCAGGGACAGCGTCCTTCCTGGCTCTCACGGAGCTCTCAGGCTGTTGTCTGGCCTTTTCCATGGTCAGCCAGCCGGCAGCCCGCTGAGTGGTGGCCCCGCATCCAGAACCCAAAGTCCTCACCAGCAGGGGTCAGCAGAGGAGACCTGGGAAGGTGCAGTGCCTGCTGGGGGGCAGAGGTCCAGGCGAGGCCGCACCAGAGTTCTCCAGGGCGTGCTCTGCAGTCATCATCTGGAGACACGTGAGTGTCGCTGTGTAAGGTGGGCAGCTACCTGCCACAAAGGAAGTGGATGGAAAGGGCACTGTGGGGAATAAAGGGACCTCCACCTTCAGCACAGGGGATCGGATGCAACAGCCCGCGTAAAACCACTCTGAAGGGAAGTACAGTTCTGTCATCTCGGAGCAGGCGCCATCTCTTTGAGCTGGAATGGGATCAGAGGCAGGTGGCCGCCGAGGCACTGAAAGGGTGGGGACGAGCCCATCAGGGAGGACGAGAAACCAGAAGTGTGTTGAGAGAGGAGAGGCCGGCTCGGGGCTGAGCGTGGCGGCACTCTGGAGTGTCCCAGGCTTACAGGGAGGAGAAGCCCGCAGGCCATACGGCAAGAGCAGGCCGAGTGTCCCTCATCTCAAATGCTTGGGACCAGGGGTGTTTTGGATTTCAGCTTCTTCTCCGATTTTGGAATGTGTGCGTATGCATAATGACACCATGGGGATGGGACCCAAGTCTGAACAGTCACGTTTCACATACACCTTGCAGCCAATGAAAACCCTTGGATACCAGAGAAGCACTGTCAAATACAGCGTCGGAAGATGAGGCCCCCAGGCTGGAAGGCATTCAAACAACTGGAGAAGAGTTGCTTCCTCAAAGTAGAGTCAGCCCTAATGACAGGAATGGAGTAAAGCCCCTGGGACCTCCTTTTGCTGATGTGACGCAACTCAAAATGAGAAGAAACAAAATGACTGCAACAACAGGCTCAAACATAAAAAGTTGGTGGGCATGCCACAGCGTCGGGCAGTGTTTCATTCTGTTGTACACTGGGTCGCTACGAATCAGAGCTGACTCGACAGCACCTAACAACAACATGAGAGTACAGGAAAAAGCATGCAGTGGAATGGTAGAGCACTTGCAAAGAATGTGTGAGGCCCTGTACTGCAAAAAAAAAAAAAAAAAAAAACCCTTCCAATATTCTTGCCCAGGTTATTTTTTTCTCCATTGTACTTACTACCAATGGCACCAACTGGTACACTCTGATTTACCTTGTTTTATTTGTATATATTGCACTTTTACTTCAGCGGAATGAATGCTTGTGAATTTTACTGCTCCTGAGTCCTCGGAGCCTGGCATGTTTTAGATTCTTAATAAATAATCTTGAATGGGTGAATCACAAACAGATTTTAAAATAATAACGATTAAGAACCAACTATAAACTATGGGAAGGAAAAAATAGTGATTTAAAGAATAATTAAAATATAGTTTGGGTGAATACTAGACTGGATACAACTTAGGAACTGATCAGTTGGAAGGCACTCCTGAGAGAGTGACCCAGAACACAGCTTATGGGTATAAAGACATCAGAATTACAAAGATGAATGGTTAGGTTCCAATCTATGCCCAATAGGGGTTAGAGAAATAGAGAACGGCAGAGTCAATACTTAGAAGAATTTCCCGGAATTGCAAAAAGACAGGAACTTTTAAGTCTTTAAATTGCAAGTGAGCACCAGGTCTCTACCAAGATTAATACAAATGAACCTGTCCCTGGACACAAAATAATAGAACTGCAGAGTATCGGGGAAAAAAACCTAAGAGGCTATCAGGGAGAAAACACGAGACGCCGTCAGAAAGAATTACAGGCCGGCAGGGGACTTCTATGAGCAACAGAAGGTGCCGGAAATCAGAGCTGCAATAAAGCGGCTTCTTGAGTTGCTGAGGCAAATAAATATGGTCTAGAAACCTCTGCATGATTAAACCCTCGCTGGGGAATGGGGAACGTAGCTAGGGCGTCTCCATTTGTACAGAGCCTGAGTTTACCACCCACAGATGGTCACAGGAAAGGTGGCTAATGAATCGGTCTCTGGACACGTGGCTTGGAACACGTTTCAGGGGACTGGTGCGGTGCACAGAAGGAAGAGATAGGAGGAATTTCAAAGGGAAGGTCGGTCCCAGAGAGATGACAGAAGGCTGGAGTCCGAAGAGGAAAAGTCAAGCCAGAGAAGTCAAGCCAGAGTCAGGAGTGAAGTCTAACGGGGAGGGTGCATCGGGCGTCACCATGGTGACCTGGGAGAACGGATGAACTACTGGCCATTCATAGAGAGTACAACTGGTATTTTGTGTTAAAACAAGAATGGAGTAAGGAAGCGGTGATGGCAGGCCCAGGTAATTCCTGAAGATTCTTGTGGGGATGGATGTCAGGGGTGGGGCATTTCCACACCCTTGCACGCGTGGCCTGCCTTCTCTCAACATAATTTTGCTTATGGCCATGTTGAGTATTGCAGGACCGTGGCTCTCCAAATGCAGGCAACTGGTGTAGGAAATGCCACCTTCCTAGCGATCCTTTTCCTACAACCGGCCGTTATTTGGAACACTCCTTTTTTCTAAGGTTTGTTTTTTTTTTTTTTTTTTTTTTTGCGTTACTGGGGGTTGAACCCAGGGCCTCACGCCTGTGTGCTTTGCAAGTGCTGGACCACTGAGCTGCGCCCCCAGCCTCCCCCCCCCTTTTTTTTTTTTTTACTTTTTGAGACAGGGTCTCGCTAAGTTACCCAGACTGCCTCTGGTCTCCAACTTGCGATCCTCCTGCCGGACCACGTCTCCCACCCGTTATCTCGGTGCAAAAGCCCCTCCCTGCTCATCGTCACTGTCCCGGGCCGCCTCCTTGACCCTGTTCCTTATGCCTGGATTCCTCTGTCCTCTTTCTCTGTCACCAGATCGCTTTCCTCTGCTTTCCATTGCTTGGTTTGCTGCTGACTTTGACCGAAGCCCCCTCCAGGGGGCGCTCCCTGAGCAGGGCTGTGTGGGAGCTTGTGCCATTTGATTAGAATTGCTAGAGCGTCGCAATGCCTTGACACGCGGGAGGGAAAGCCCACCCCCAAGCCCCAACCTCCCCTTGTTTGAAATCACAGGAGCTATTCAGGCACTCTACTTCTCCATCCCCTTCCGTCCTTTCATGGAGCAGCGCCAAGTATTCCCGGGACATGCTCCCTGCAGGTGCTGCCGCAGGCTGTGGCTCCAGCAAAGGGGCCAGCACATGCCGTGTAAGTGAAGTCGTGTTCAGGGGGAGGAGACAGATGGCGAGCACAGAATGTGCATAGAAGTATAATGTAATGTCATAGGGCCTGTAGCCACGCCACTGTGGTGTCCGATCCCCTCAGATCTCCGAAGCTAAGTAGGGTGGGGCCTGGTTAATGCTTGGATGGGAGACCACCTGGGAACACCAGGTGCTGTAGGCTTGGGAGAAGGACCCGGAAACCCATTCCCAAAAATCAATCTGCCGTGAAAACCCTATTAACAGCAGAGAAGCACTGACAATAGTGTTTTGCCTGTTGTATGTAGGGTCGCTGTGAATCGGACACCAACTCGACGGCACCTAACAATGTCATAGGAGAAACAAAGCAGGATGGAGGCATTGGAGGGCCAGGGCTGGGGAAGGCTGTTTTACTCAGGGCAGGCCTCTCTGTGCAGGGGTCACTTAAGCAGAACCTTGATGGAAGGGCTGGGATCAGTCATGTGACAACGTGGGGCAAGAGCATCCTTGAGGTGGAGTGGACTTGTGGGCCAAACACTGCTATCCAAGAAACAAGAAGATGGAGGGACACCTCCGTGTCTCCCCATAGGCTGGGAAAATTACAAACCACAGAAAGTGATTTCACATAATTCTTCAGGCCGAGAAGTCCAGGGTCAGAGCGTCAGCAAAGGTGGCACCTGTTGAAGGCCTGTTCCTCAAGATGGTGTGAGCTGGGCAGCCCCACATGGGGACAGGGGGGAAATAACACGGAGCCAAGCAGCATGGGCTGGAAACATTGGGCCCCAGAGTGTGGCTTGGACAGGCAGAGGGCGAGACGTACTTGTGGCTTGGAACGCGTTTCAGGGAACTGGTGGAGCGTGCGGAAGGAAGAGAGGGAAGGAGGTTCGAAGGGAAGGTGGGCCCCAGAGGGATGACAGAAGGCTGGAGCCCAGAGAGGAGAGACCAGCAATGGTAGGAAGAGCTGGAGAGCCCGGAGAATAGGGAGGTCTCACCTACAGTAGACCACCTGCTAAACTGCACCACAGGCAAGTGAACTCCTGCCCAGCCCTGCATCCCTAGCAAAACCCACCCTGCTCGCTTATCTTGTGTAAATGGTTCTTGCTACAAGCATGGGGGGGGGGGCTTTGTTCTCTGCTGCCATTTTTTTTAAATGATATTTTTGGTTATCCCACGTTAACCAAGTAAAAAAATACACAACTGAACAAAGAGTAGAAAGTGAGATACACTACCAAGCTACATTTTCTAAAGTAATCTAGTACTGTTTAGAATTATATAAGGAACATGTTACATGACTTTAAATATATATTCTAAGAACTAAAGATGCTCTAACTTTTTTATTTCTGACTTACTGAACATGATAGTAAACACTGCTTTTGACTGAAAATAAAATGGTACATGTTCTATTTCCCAAAGTCATGTGAAAAATGAATTTATATCATCATGCTGCATAATTCTATAGCAAATTAGTAAAGCAATCACTAAATATATTTCCCAAAAAAATAATTAGAAATGTAACTACCCTAATAATAATAGAAGGCATAGGCATTTAGTTACTTCATAAATAGAAACTAATTTAAATATCCCCCATGTGTCTGTCAACCTTGTGTTGAGGGGGCTTGTGTGTTGCTGTGGGGCTTGTTGAGGGGGCTTGTGTGTGCTGAAAGCTATGCAACTGGTATTTCAGATACCAGAAGGACCACCCATGGTGGACAGGTTTCAGCTGAACTTCCAGACTAAGACAGACTAGGGAGAAGGACCTGGCAGCTCACTCCCAAAACAATTAGCCATTGGAAACCCTATGAGTAGCAGAGAAGCACTGTCAAATATAGGGCTGGAAAATGAGCCACCCAGGTTAGAAGGCATTCTAAAAACAACTGAAGAAGAATTGCTTCCTCAAAGTAAAGTTGACCTTAATGATGGGAATAGAGTAAGGCCCTGGGATGTCCATTTGCTGATGTGGCATGACTCAAACTGAGAAGAAACATAGTGGCTGCAACAATAGGCTCAAATATAAAAAGATCATGTGTATGGCACAGTGTCAGATAACATTTCCTTCTGTAATACATAGGATCGTTATGAGTTGGACCTGACTCCATGGCACCTAAGAACAATTTAAATATATTCATGCCCTGTAAACTGCGGCTTGGTTTCTTCTCTGCTGCCTTTATGGAGCCTTCTTGCCCATGACCTTTCTGGCTAGAGGGTAAAGAGGCAAGGGGAAGGCACACTGGTCTTTGTCACGTCCCAGCCTTTCCCCCATATGGACTTTCCCCATGTGAGGTGTAAGAGCTTTGCACTTACAAAATGGAAAGATCACCAGGTCAAAGTCTCCTGTTCTATATGACCTGGTAGGGAAAAGGATAAAGCTCTGCCATTGTGTTGTTGTTGTTAGGTGCCATGGAGTCGGGTCTGACTCACAGCAACCCTATGTACAACAGAAAAAAACATTCCCTGACCCCGTGCCATACCCAACTCTATATCTGACAGTGCTTCTCTGCTGTTCACGGGGTTTTCAATGGCTAATTGTTTGGGAAGTGGGCTGCTGGGTCCTTCTATTTTTAGGGTGCTGGGGAGGAGATGATTAAGTCTTCTGACCTCACAGTGGGATCTGCCGAGGAGCTCCGGAGAGGAAGAAGGCTTGGACTTGCGTTGTGATTTTGCAATCAGGAACAAGCCAGTGAGAGATGAGAGGGATGGGGCAGCCATGTGGTTCAAAGGAGTTGAAGGGAGAAATTTCCAGCTGGGTTTGATGGGGATGCTGCAAAGGCTGGCCTCAGGTCTAGGCAGACTTGGCATTCTGGGAAAAATGCCATGGACAGAGAGTAAGCCTCAGAGGAGACAAGGGAGGTCTCAATTCAGTGGGGTCCCCAGCACCGGAGTGAGAGGACAAAGACAGGCTGCAGAAAATCACGCGTGGGGATTGGTGGCCTCTGGGTGGTACCTAAAAAAGAGGGCAGGAAGAACAGGGATGCATCTAGTTGGGAGCTCT
>VMDO01037370.1:0-14347 GCA_007922755.1 Pedetes capensis | reverse complement strand
CATTGTAAATGTCCAGTTTAGTGAACAATTTTGGATTAAATAATTTCACAAATATTTCAGAGTGATTTATATTTCAACCTTAAGGGAAGAAAACAAAATGAAAAAAACATACACCACCAAGGGAACTAATTATTAAATATTTTCTCTTCATCTTTCCAGCATGGATTTGTCTCATGTAGTGAATTTAGACCCCAAAGAGAATGTTCCTATTTTTTTCAATATTGTTAAATTGATAAACTATGTTGTCCTCCTCACTGACTTAGATGGAATAAAAGTAACTCTTGGTCTTTTACCTTGCTGGCCAGAATACTGGGACTTTGAACATTGCTTACTTTTAAGAAAAAGAAAATTAAAAACAAAAACAAAAAAAACCTTATTTTGTCTAATTTGAGCTGTTTTTATCTTTAAGTAAAAGGAAATTAAAAAAAACTATTTCAACATAAGATATATTGTGAAATAGAAATGGATTTAATTTTCTTTGCTGAAGAAATAAGGACAGTGTAAGAGGATAAATAGAGTTATGAGTTGAGGTCCATGTCTAGTACAGAGTCTAGGGAAGCGAGACCTTGCTACAGTGAGTAAATTCAGAAAATGATCAAAGAGCATGAAGTGTTGAATAATACCTGCGAATCCACGAGGCTTCATTTAAATGTGAGTTCTCTCACCACTATGGTCATAGGGAAGACTACTTGGCTCTGGGTCAGCATCCTATCCATCAGCCATCCACCAAGGGCCCAGGGTTACTGGGCACTTCATTTCAAGCATCAGTTTATTAATATTTATATTATGTCAGTTTAGTGAAAATCTGAAGAATTCAATAATGGGGTTAGACAAAAGTAGAGGATGTAGAAGATTTATTTTCAGGGAATTGAACCCAGGGCCTTGAGCATGCTAGGCAAATGCTATATATTAGCTGCACCCTCAATTCCCATTAAAAATTTTTTTAAAAGTTTTTAGGGGACATGATCTCACTAAATTGTGCAGGCTGCTTTCAGATTAGAGCTTATGATCCTTCTCCATCAGCCTCCCTAGTTGCTAGGATCATAGATGTGTGCCAAGGCACTCAGTTTGAAATTTTCTTTTTAATACCCAATTAAGTGTTTGTATTGTAAAGCATGGCATTGTATTTGTCCCATATATCAATTATGGTGAAATATATACACGTGCTGGTTTTTATAATTCAGTGATTTGATTCCTGTAAATGATAGGTCTTTTCGACAATGCATTTTTGTGTTTTTATATTTATTGGGCTCTGATATCAAATGGATGGTAAATTTAATCTTGTATGTTTTTTACTTTTCAGGATTAAAAATAAATTTTATATACCCCTATGAAAAAATGCACTGGGTGGTGAAAAAGGCAAGGAAGTCTTTCCTTATCCAATAAGAATGCAATGGAGGAGAGATTAAATTAAACTGTGCTGGGAAAGAATAACAAGAAAAAGAACAAGAGGATTTTTAAACACTAGAGCAAGCTAGTGAAAAGGTCAGAAGGACAATAGAGTAGAGGCCAGTCAATATGATTAGGACATTAGTAAATCACCGAATAATTATCAAATTAGTGTTACTCATTACTTATTGAAGTTAGGCTTCTCTCCTCCCATATAGCCAGTAGAGGGTAAGCATTTTCTCTTCTGCTTACCTTCAAAGTGATGACTACCAGGTGCTTTTGAAAACATTCTCTGCGTTTTAAATAAAAAGACTGAGGGAATATTTACACCTCAAAGGAACAGAAAATGAATGTACAATTACTAGTTTTCTCAAGTAATTGTTCTGAGAAAAAGCAAGTGGGGGCATATAGTCAAGAAGACATCTATCTAAATTTATCAAATCTCATTGTTGCTAGGTGCCCTGGAGTCAGTATCTGACTCATAGCAACCCTCTGTACAACAGGCAAAACACTATTGTCAGTGCTTCTCTGCTGTTCATAGGGTTTTCAATAGCAGATTGATTTTTGGGAGTGGGTTGTTGGGTCCTTCTCCCAAGCCTACAATATCTGGCGTTCCTAGGTGGTCTCCCATCCAAGTACTAACCAGGCCAACCCTGCTTAGCTTCTGAGATCTGACAGGATGGGATGCCACAGGGCTACGGCTGCAGGCTTATCAAATCTTAGAGGAACCTTAAAGCGGTCATGGTCAACCCATTTGTATATGAAGTCATAGGGAGGGGAAGAAAAATTTCTTTAAAATTATCCTGAAAAGAAAAAAAATGTCATTATGTTATTGGAATTGAAATAAGTCTGGAATTTAGAATAACTGGAATATAAGAATACTTGAACAAGTGGTGCACGCCTATAACCCCAGCAACTCAGGAGGTGGAGTCAAAAGGATCCCAAATCCAACTGAAGGCAGTGTGCGTAATTTAGGGAAACTGTTTCAAAAAGTTAAAACAAATAGGCTGGGCATACAGCTCAGTGGTTCAGCACTTGCAAAGTATGCAAGCAGGAGGTCCTGAGTTCAATGCTAAGTACTGGGGAGTGAGGGGGGGAAATCAAACAAACAACCAACCAAAAACGCCTGAATAATTGTGAAAGGAAAAATATCATTTATTTTAGATAAAAACAAAGTAATACTAAAAACAAGTTGCCAAGTGAGAAGCTACTTTGGAAATTAAAAACAAAATGCTTATCAGTACTTACTTTAGAAGTATTTAAAAGGAAAAAGCATGATTAGTCTATATCCTCTTTTTTATCATTGAGTAAAAAATGTTATTGATAAGAGATAAATGATTCAGAATCCAGTATAAAGTAGAACAAATATCAAAGTTAAAGCAAGGATTTTCTGGAACTCTGTTGAGCAGATAAATTATGCCTTTGAAGCATATTTTTTATTCATCTAATGTATGAATCTTAATGTAATGGTTGCTTAATGTTTATCTAGATAGAGCAGTGTGAAAAAATTTCAGCAATGAGCCATTTAAAGTCTTTTAATGACAATCTAAGGAACTATGCCAATATCTTTAATAGATTTGAAATGATTAAATGGAGAATGACACCACATTAAAACTGATCTGGACATCTATGAGGCATGTCCTCAGTAAAGCAATCTTCAAGTACTATTTCTTGAATAACAGATGACTGAATGCCAAAACAAAAGGTCAAACTATGCTAGAATTTAAGATTAAATGTACATCTTTCACTGGAAAATATATACAAGTGTATTGATGCTGAGATATTTACACAGAAAAAGATAAACTGACATTCAATTCTTTCCTAGAGTCATTTAGCATAGATTATTGTGTTTATGTCATAATGGCTCATATCATGATAAATGTGATCCTTTAGGTTAACAATATTACACAAAAATGATAAAAATCATTCTAAAAATGAGAAATGCCAACATCAACTATTTCCCAAGTTAATCTCTATTTTTACTACATTTAATGAAATATGAATGAGATTATTTTTACTTTATAATATTTCTGTTGAATATAAGATAAACATATTGTTCATAATAAACAAAAAAGCAAGCATCAAATAATAGTAAATTAAAAACTATCTTATATCTAGGTTGGAATAAGATTCTGTTTGGTATTCTTCAGCAACTCATTTGGGAGGTGAAATGTCTCTTAACATGGCTCTCTGCAAAATTCCCCAAATCTCATTTTGTACCAAGTGCTGATAAAGAAGGAACTACATATAAACCTCCCGAAGGAGTAACATTGGGCCATATTTATACAGGTAATTAATTACAAGCATGTTTGTGAAAAGTACCTGATTAAGTAGGCCTGATTTATTGGAAATTTCTAAATTAGTGATATTTTGCAGTTAGATAATTGTATGGAATATGAAGCCAGTCAGAGAAGAGCCTATAAAATACTGTAAATTAAGCTGATCTTGTTTTTGTACCCAGGAATACAACTTTAAAAGAAGACTCAAACACATTGCCTTTCTGATAAATACAGCACTTTATACCATGGTGCAAATAACGTATTTTAAAAGACAGCTATGTATTCTGGTTCCATGTCAAAAATAATACAGGTTGAAGGACAAACGTTTACATTTTAAGCAGGGGTTGTTCTTCTCCCTTCTTTAGAAAGCACATGAATACCTACACTGCTTCAATCATTTTAGTATATTCATTGTCATGATAAATTTCATATATCATATAGCTCTAAGTGCTGGATTTTTTAAATAAAATTTTACTTTACACTTGAAGAAAAGAAATGGAGAGGAAAAATCTATCACGTTAATCTAATTTCCAAAGTTTACTATCCTAAATGATTATTACATTTAGAAGGTGTTAAAAATATTGGACTGAAGATTAGGTAATAATCACCACTAATAAGGAGTGGTTTTCATAGTGAGTTATTTCTAATGTCAAATACCTTAATATTTAATTTGTTTCAAACCTAATTTTAAAACAGTTACTAATTATACATTGATCTATGCATACACGTATTGCAGTTGAATATTTGGTCTATATTAAAATTTACTGTAATTATTTATTAATGTCTTGAAATAAATATTAAAATTACAAATCATCATAATGTTAATTATGCTATTTAAATTTAATTTCAAAGTAACCACTGAATAATTAGAGTACAGATATGCACATTAATAAATTTTGCATAAATATATACTTATATGATACCCATGCCTGCAGCCGTAGCTCTGTGGCATCGATCCCTTCAGATCTTGGAAGCTAAGCAGGGTCGGGCCTGGTTAGTACTTGGATGGGAGACTGCCTGGGAACACCAGGTGCTGTAGGCTTTGGAGAAAGACCCAGCAACCCACTCCCAAAAATCAATCTGCCATTGAAAACCCTATGAACAGCAGAGAAGCACTGACAATAGTGTTTCCCCTGTTGTAGGTAGGGTGACTATGAGCTGGGTACCAACTCGAAGGCACCTAACAACAACAACATGATACCCATGCTGTTTTTGTCTATTTGTTTTCCAATAGTTTATTATGTTTCTTCTAGTCTTTGGTTCAACTGAACAAATGTCCCTTAATGTAAACACAAATAAATTTTGTTAACAACTATACAGGTATCATTCCACATTTTTATGTAAATATGTTAATTTAATTTATTATATGTACTAAAATATAACTTAATGGTATATTTAATCATTGATATGCGTACATGCATGTGTGTGATTGTATGCATATATACATATTTAGAGAAGGATAACATTGCTAGTTTCTTTTTAAAAACTGCATCACCATTCTTACAACTTTTTGCATCTCAATATCTCACTCTAAAATCTTTCAAAGCCAGGCATGGAGGCATACACTTATAATCTCAGCAGTTAGGAGACTGAGGCTATTAGTTCTAGATCAGCCTGAACCACACAGGGAGATTCTGTCTCAAAACACCAATGAAGGAAGGAAGGAAGGAAGGAAGGAAGGAAGGAAGGAAGGAAGGAAGGAAGGGACGGAGGGAGGGAGGGAGGAAGGAAGGAAGGAAGGTGTATATGAATCTTTCAGAAGTCTTCAATTAAAAGCAAGTTACCTTAAATTGATGGAAAGATTTTATTGACCTGGATGTATAGGTATTTATTCAGCCTTTTCCTTTGTGCTGTGCCATTTTGAGGCTAAAGGTGATGTTCTTTCACCAGTATGCTTAGGCATTAACTTTGTTATTACCATGAATGAGATTCATGAGTCAAACTTTCTGATTTTGTCTAATTTTTTTTTCTTTTTGCCATATTAACACTTAAATTAAGCAATCTAATCTGATGCTAAACAAATTCTCTGTTTGTTAATACACATTATTATCAATATTTTAGTCATACGGAAAGTTCAAGAAAAGTTCCGTGAAAACCCATAAATAAATACCACCTATATGGTATTCATAATTAAAATAGATGCATGTTAAGACTGGGTTGACTACATTAACTTCAAACAAAATACACTAATAAAGATAAACATTTCATAATGAAAAGAAGGCCAATTTATCAGAAACCTTGGAAGTGTATTTCTTTTCTGTGTTCGGATCTCTAACCTTATCTAGGCATTGAGTTTTCCACCCTCTGAAATTGACTAATACAAGGAGAATTGGATGCAAAATCCTCATTGGATGAATCAAAATCTTTCATATCCCATTAACTCTATCTACTCTAGTGCAAAAAGTAGTTATTTAGACTGCTGGATATTTAACAGCCACAGAGTGCATGAAAAAGGAAGTTCAGAATACATTTATCCCAGCTTTTTATCAAAATAACTTTGTGTAATATGGATAAATTTAAGAATTTGATATATTCTGCTTCCAATGTTAGCTGTTTCACCTACAGTGGAAAACAACAATAACAACAACAACAACTTAATATCAAAATTTCCCTGAATAGGAGTAAGCCATTCTGAGTAATGAGAGTAGCTAATACAAATAAAAAAACATAATTAGTTAAGAATTGACTGGAACAAGAGAGGATGATGGCAGAGTAGAGACACCTGGCACATTCCTTCTTCCACATGAGTCTCAAGCACAATATCCAGAGTGTGTGGCTGCAGAGACAAGTGGGCAGTGTGGAAAGGCAGAATAGTGAAGTCCAGAAATATTGAAATTTGGATTTATAAAAGAAACAATGAATTGTAATACCCAGTAGTAGGCAATATAATAGGGAAGAGAGAGAGTTCCCTTCAGTGGGCCTTTAAGCAAAAGAGAAAAGGAAAGTTTCAGCTCTACAATCTGACACTCTGTAAAAAGATAGCTAAAGATGGGAGTTCTGTGATCCATACAATAAGAAAGCACTAGAAAATAAATCCCTCCCATTTCCTTGCTTGCTCACTCATGCAATGGTGAGGGATCATCTTAAGAGAAGACCTACAGTCAAATCTTTTGGGTGAGTGGAGCAGAAGTCGTGTATTTGCAAGTCTAGAAGACCCAAACTTCCCCTCTCTAATATGTAAGCAGACAACCTTTCCAAGAATCAGTGTGTGCCCAGGAAACTGGTTGTTGGATGCAGACCCAGGGACACAGTCGTATATGATAGGAAAGACTGGTTGCACTGCAGATGGAAGCAGAAGGTGATTCTGCTCCTGAATATGAGCAGAGAGGTTAGAAGAGGTCTACGGCAGAGAATGACATGGTGAAAGCACATAGGATCACTCAGTGCCTAAAACTTGCCTACCCTACCACCAATGCAGATTGCTTTGGTTGACTGAATACACTGCTCTTAGAGCCTCCAGAGACATTTGGTGGAAACACAGACATTGATACAGCATTTTCCATGCTTGTGCATACACTGGCAGAGCACCTCTGATCCAGAGGGGCATTAAACTGAATAGTTCACAGGCTCCAGTGGTTGGGGCAGCTTGACAACATCTCCCATACATGCTGCGTTGCTGGGCTTTCATAAATAGAAGCCTAGCAGCAATTCATCCTAGTGGTGACCATACAAGCTATGGCACCCTGGCAAGAAAGGCAGCTCAGCCAACAACCTCTTCTGTTTTAACTTTTTAGGACAAGTGAGAGAAAATGATTCAGTACTTTTACACAAACCAAGTGAACTGAAAAATGAGAACAGAGTTATACACTGAAGTGTCTTCAGCATCATCTCTGTAGCAACAGAGAAAGAATGATTTTTTGATTGAGCATAAAGAGCAATACTGGTGATATCATAATACCTGACCTCCAACTATATTATAGAGCCAGTGTAGCAAAAACATCATGGTACTGGCACAAAAACAAGGATATAGACCAATAGAATAGAGGATCCAAAAGTAACTCCATACTACTACAGACAATTTATTCTTGACAAAAGTATCAAAAATGGACAATGGAACAAAGACAGCCTACTGAACAACGGGTGGTGGGAAAACTGGATCTCCACATGGAAATGACAGAAATTAGATTTTTATTTCTTACCCTGTATAAAAATCAACTCCAAATAAATCAATGACTTTAACATAAATCCTGAAATTTTGAAACTACTAGTGGAAAACTACAGAAACACTTCAAGATATCAGCATAGGCACAAAAATCAACTCAAAATGCATCAAAGACTTTAATATAAGGACTGAAATCGTGAAACTACTAGAGGAAAACATAAAGACTTCAAAACACAGGTATAGACTATGACTTTTTGAATAGAACTCTAACAGTTGAGTAAATCACAGCAAATCTTGACAAGTGGGATTACAATATATTAAAAAAAAACTTCTGCATAGTAAAAGAAGCAATTAACAGAGTGAAGCAACACCTTCCAACAGGGAGAAATTCTTTGCCATCTATTCATCTGAAAAGGAATTAATATTCAGCATATTTAAAGAATTAAAAAAATTAAACACCAGCCAGGCCAGGTAGCACACATCTGTCATCCCAGAGAATCTGGAGGTGGAAGGAGGAGACTGATAGGTTTAAGCCCAGAAGCAGCCTGCCTCACTTTAGTGAGAGCCTTTCTTTAGATCAAAAATGAAAAAGGGGCCAAGTGTGCAGCTCAGTGGTGGAGCACATGCAAAAATGAATAAGTAAATGACAAATAACCCAACCAATAAATAGGCAAGTGAACTGAACATTTTTCAGATGAAGAAAGATAAATGCCCAATAAATAAATGAAACAATGTCCAACATCTTTAGCCATCAAGGAAATGCACAACAAAACTACACTGGCATTCCATTCCACTCAGTCAGAATGCCAAATAGTAAGTAAATAAAAAACAACCCATGCTGGTGAGGATTTGAGGAAATAGGAGCGCTTAGCCACTGTTGGTAGGAATATAAGCTAGTCCAACCACTATGGAAATCATTATGAAAGTTCTTCAAAATACTAAAGTATGACCCATATGACCCACCTATATCACTTCTAGGCATCTACCCAAGAGAATTAAAGTCAGGTTACTATGCAGATATCTTTGTACTTATGTTCAATGTGGCACTGATCACCATCACCAAGTTATGGAATCAGCTTACATGGCCATCAACACGAGTACCAATAGAAAATATGGGCTAGGTGTTGTGCCACACACCTGTAATCCCAGAAACTCAGGAGGTTGAGGCAGGAGGATCATGAAGTCGAAGGTAGAGGCAGCCTGCTCAACTTAGTAAGACTCTAAAATAGAAAAAAATAAAAAATAAAAGTGTCTGGGGTGAAGCTCAGTGGTAGAGCACTTTGTCTAGTATATGTGAAGCTCTGTGTTTGACCTAAGAGTACTGAAAAAATTATATATATTCACCCACACCCATAATTGAGTATTATTCAGTATAAAGAAGAACAAAGTTATGTCAGTTGCAGGAGAGTGAATGGAACTGAAGATCATCATGTTAAACAAAATGAGTCAGTCTCACAACAAGAAGTATCATTTGTTTTCTCACATATAGGAAATTGAAATAAGAAAAGACCATTGAGATATGGAATAGGAAAAGAGGGATGGGCAAGAGAGATAATAAAGGGTAATTAGAAGGTGTGGATATGATCAAACTACATTATATGTGTGCATGAAAATACTATAATTGAATGCATTACTTTGTATAATTAATATATAGTAACAAAAATCCAAAAATGATTAACTGTCAGTATACATCAAATATATATACCTATTCAATATTTCATCATATAAACAACTACTCAAATTCATTCATGACAGAAATTGAACTCAAAGCTACTCAGATAAAATGCTTATGATCTATCAAATTGTCCACATTTCAAAAACTTGAACATAATCATTTCTGAAAAGGGTGTGGGAATATGATCAGTGTTACATGTGACTGACAGGATTGAAACATTCAAAGATGCCTATTTCAAATATCTATCAGATTACACAATCACCACAAATGTGGGACATCACTGTCTAAAACTCCATCTCAAAGACATGATTAAAAAAAAAAACAACAAGCAACGGGTCCACAATGATTATCTCCAAAGCTTTGTCTTTAAAAACTAAGGAAAGAAAACTATCTGAAGGCATCTGTGGGGAAAAGCAGCCATAAAAATAATGAAGATGATCTATATGACCCATTGTGCTGTGACTTCCATAATACACAGTGGGACTGACAGAGTGTCAGCTCCAGGGAGGTGCCTGCATGCTAAGCTCCTGAACTTGTGAATGGTTTCTGTAATCTGACAAAAGGCACTTTGCAGATGTGACTGGACCAAGGACCTTGGGAGGGAGAGAGATTATCTGGGATTATCCAGGTGGAACCCAGGGGATATTGCAAGGGTCCTTAAAAGTTCCATATGGAATCAGAAGGATGAGCATCAGAGGGACCCTCATTTGGTGATAACAGCAGGTTCAGTCCATGAATGCAGCAGCCTCTGAAGGCTGCAAAAGATCAAAAAGCAATTTCTCTCCTAGACTATCCAGGAAGGAGTGCATGCATTCCTGTACCTTGATACTAGCCCAAGGGGACCATGCCAAGATTTCTGCCCTCTAGAATTGTGATATACTACATTTGTGCTCTTTTAAACAAAAAACAAAAGACAAAACAAAACAAAAAAACAGCCAGGCCCATGCCTGTAATTCTAGCTATTGGAAGACTGAGGCAGGAGGATTGGTTCCATGATAGCCTGGGCTACATAGCAAGATGCTGTAAAAAAAAAAAAAAAATATATATATATATATATATATATATATATATATATATATATATATATACAAAACAAGAATTGTCTGTGCTATCATCAGTTATCATCAATGCCTCTTTTTGAAGGTTGTACTTTCCAAAACCATATACATCGTCATTCTTGCTAAACCAGGATTTTGAGTCATTAACATCAGGCAGTACTTCCTTGATTGCTAAAACCTTTCGCGATTTGTTTGTAGAATGTTGTTAGGTGTCCTTGAGTCAGTACCTGACTCATAGGGACCCTATTATACAACAGACTAAACACTATTGTTGTCCTTTGCTGCTATTCATAGGGTTTTAAATGGTAGATTGTTTTTTGGGAGTGGGAGTGGGTCTGTCTCCCAAGCCTACAGCACCTGATGTTCCCAGGTGGTCTCCCATCCAAGTACTAACCAGGCCCTAACCTGCTCAGGGGGCTGGGATTTAGCTCAGTTGGTAGAGTGCCATTCTATAGTCTCTGAGGTCCCAATTTGATTTGATTCCCAGCCTAGCAAAAATGGGAGAAAGAAGTGGCAATCCACACCCCAGGCAATCACGAAGCAATCAGCCATTGAAAACTCTATGAGGTTCAACTATGAGTCGGACTCAACTTCGGAGCATCTAACAACCACCTGCTTAGCTTTTGAGATCTGACAGGATTGGATGCCACAGTTGTATGGCTGCAGATGTTAGTAGAATAGGCAGCCACATGCTTAAGGATAGTTCATTCTCATGAAATAATAATAAAAAATATTATAGTTCTTATTTTGTAAGAGTCAGTTTTTTCAAGGTGATTTGAATATACAAACATTTCATAATCTTAGTGACCTATATATGTGAAGAGTGATCTTCCAATCTCAAAATTAGATCAGCAGCCTGAGGCTCACAGAGTGTAAAGAACATGGGCACACAGCTAGTGGCTGGTCAGGATAATCCTCTGATGGCACAAAATAAGTGAGGACAAGAATAAAGTGGCTTCAGTCTTTATATATTACACAATATTAATAAACGTTATTAGGAAATAAGTGTTCCAAGGAAGAGGAAAAAATTATCACTGAGTCAGTCAACATGGGTATAAAGAAGTGAAGTCGATCACCACCAGGAACAGAACAAGAAGTGAGATCTTAGCTAGGAAGCTGAGAACTTTGACAAGAAGGATTCAGCTTATTTGAACTTTTATCATTTAAATTTTCAAAGGATAATCTTACTGTCAAAGATTCTCCAAAGGATAAAGGAACTAACCTTCCCTAATTTTTGTCCTCTGGGTGTTTCTGATGATTTCTCTCTGTTTTCTTCTCCTCCTCCTCCTCCTCCTCCTTCTTCTAGTAATATTTTTAAAATAATTTTTACTCCTTATTCGTTAGATAAGCAGAAAAGCCCATGGAAATCCCACTTTTCATCTCCTACCCTATCCTCTCAAAGATCCATTGACTTAAAATTAATATAATTCTGTCCTTGCCTCCAAATCTCGAGCCAAGACAGATATTCACCTGGCCATTCAATCCCAAAGACCTTGAGTCCTGGAACTTTGGTGTGGCATTTTGGACAACTTAATGTAAAATTAAGAAAGGATTCAGCTGTTACTGTCATGCAGTTTCTGTCTTTCATCTGAAGGCAGCAATTTTTAGTATAATCAATTGTTGGTCAGATAAATGAGGAAATAGACATTGAAGTTCTATTATTGAGTACTTTGTAGATTTTTGTCATTGTTTTTGCTTTTAGTAAGCCCTACATTAAGAACTGTGAAATACCAAAGTCAGAAAGCACAACATATCTGATAAACAAAGTCAAACCGATTTAAATTGTGAGGCTTACATTTCATTCAGGCACTTTCTTAAATTAGCAAGGTGAAACATCAAAAGATTCAAATGGGATATAGCCACATTACTGGATGTGAACTAGTATATCACTGTAGGTTTTTTGTTTTCCTGACAGCCGACAAGTTTAAACATTCTCGATAAATTTTAACAAGTACATGTTAGGATAAAATTTTCTCATCATGATACTGCCTACTTTCCCATGGTAATGTAGGATTATGAATATTGCAGACATTTCGAGAATATCCATAAAATATTCACTTTTTAAATTTACAAGTAAATCATCTTAACAAAATTCAATGCAATAACCTTGAAATTGATAGAATAAAAATATTTCAACATGATTTAGTTTATTTTATTTGACTAGTTAATAAAAATTGTGAGTAAACTTCAAAAAGTACATAATAAATTAACTAGGCATGATGCACACATTGAAACTGAGTAGCTTTAATATTATCAAACTCAATCCAATGAAATAAATGCTATATTAATAATCAAAATAGTGCTTGTCAATGAACTTCAAACTCATACCACATATATATATATATATATATATATATATATATATATATATATATATATATGCCATGGGGCTGGGATTTAGCTCAGTGGGTAGAGCGCTGCTCTGCAGACTCTGAGGCTCTGAGTTCAATTCCCAGCACCGCAAAAATGGGAGAAGGACCTGGCAATCCACTCCCAAGGCAATCCCGAAGCACTCAGCCATTGAAAACCCTATGAGGGTCGCTATGAGTCGGATACCGACTTGATGGCGCCTCACAACAACAACATATATATATGCCATAAAGAACTACCCTGGAAACCATTTTTGTAGTATAATAATAATATTATTATTGAGTCTTCAAAAGTTTTATCTTGTTGGATAACTTGATTCTTCTTTACAGTTTATGAAATAATCAAATCACATCACAGCATATAAATACTTGTTTCCCTTGCAAAAATACTGAATGTATCTCTGAGTAGTGAAATTATTTTTTTCTTTCTTTTTCTTTTGTATATGTGTTACCGAGGGATAAAATCGAGTTCTTCATATATTCTCTTCAAAGGCTTTGCCACTGAACTGCACACCCAGCCCATTATTTTACTTTTTATTTTGAGTCAGCTTCTCAATAAGTTATCCAGGCTGTCTCTGGCCTCAAACATGTGATCTTCCTGTTACATCCTCCCCAGCCACTGGGATTCGAGATGTGTGCCACTGTGCCTGGCACAAAATTATATTTCTATTCACTAGATTTTTATCACTTTTAAAAAATTAGTTTGAATCAAGTGTAATTATCTTTTCTCCATATCTAGATATCTAGATAAGGTTATATTCTATGTGATACAGTATTTGTGTAAAGCTAAATTATAGCAAAATGCATTAGAATTCATTATTTGATAAATATTTTCCAAATTTGGTTGGTTTTGATAGGAGACACAATGTTTGATTTCTTTAATTACCATTATTTATGTTCCTAAATGATAATTTGTATGTCTTTCATTGAGATAATAGGATATTTTCCATAGTATGCTCTAGCTAGATTAAAATTTCAATATGGAATATATCTCATTTATTTTTGTAATACTTGTGAAGCTGAACCCAGGGCCTCATGAATGCTTTAGAAGTTCTCTACCAGTGAGCTGCATCCCTGGTTTATTTATTTATTTATTTATTTATTTATTTATTCTGAGATGGGTCTCACTAAATTATGGAGAATGAAACACTCTCAGACACTGTGCCATGCCTGGTAATATATCACTGCTTCTCTGCTGTTCATAGTGTTTGCAATGGCTGATTGTTGAAACAGTGGGCTGCCAGGTCTTTCTCTCATTTTTATGGTGCTGGAGACCAAACCCTGGGCCTGAGAGCATGCAGAGAAACAGTCTACCAATTGAGCTAAACCTTAGCCTAGCCCAGCACAGTGTTGGGTAGTGTTTCCTCTGTTGTATATAAGGTCACTATGAGTAGAACAGGACAGCACCTAACAACAACAATAAAGTAGGAAATTCACAATATGAGCTAGAACCTGTATATCACCTATGTAATTGT
>VMDO01037369.1:0-14367 GCA_007922755.1 Pedetes capensis | reverse complement strand
AAGCAGGGTCAGGCCTGGTTAGTACCTGGATGGGAGACCGCCTGGGAACACCAGAAGCTGTAGGCTTGGGAGAAGGACCTGGCAACCCCCTCCCAAAAATCAATCTGCCATTGAAAACCCTATGAACAGCAGAGAAGCACTGACAATAGTGTTTCCCCTGTTGTACAGAGGGTCGCTATGAGTCAGATACCAACTCGACAGCACCTAACAACAACAACAACAACAACATATTTAGTAGGTACTTAATTCCTCATTTCCTTTATAATGGTTGAGAGCATGGTTTGGAAAGAAATGCACAGCAGTACACTGGTAAATATTTGCCAAATAATTTCCTGGATTAAAAAGTGCCCTGATATGTTGTTGTTGTGGTTAGCTGCCATTGAGTCTGGTCTGACTTATGGCAACCCTATGAACAACAGAAAGAAACACTCCCTGACACTGTACCATGCCTGGCACTATGTCTGTGCTTCTCTGCTATTCATAGGGTGTTCAATGGCAGATTGTTTTGGGATTGTTTCAGGAGTGGGCTGTCAGATTCTTCTCCTCTTTTTGTGGTGTTGGGGATTGAACTCAGAGAGCAAAGAGCAGCACTCTACCCCAGCATCCTGATATGTAGTGTCTACCAATTTATGAGATGTAAATTCTCTCACCACGGCAGATTCCAAGCTACAGATGTATGGACTCTAAACAGAGTTGAGAATAGAAATGCATAATCAGCTCTCATCATACCATCTTTATAATCCAGCTTTCTTCTTGGGCATTTATATCAAACTGCTGTTCCCTTCAAAGGATAATAGAGAACAAAATGCAAAAGTTACTATTTGCAAATATTGTTTCAGAAATCCTCTTCCTATATCCCTTTTGTGTCTGGCTTCCTCAGATGAATCTCTTTAGCTATCTCAGTTTTTCTGTGGGAATAGGAGAAGGTAAATAATTACTTTGTGGTTTTAGGGTAACTGGCTCTCAGAAGAATGGAGATCTTTTATTGCAAAAGTTCAAAATGGTTTTCCAGGCATGACCAAATCAGAGGAGCTTAGATTTTAACACTAAGAGATCTTAGCTCTAAGAAATCTCAAAAGTTTCTCTACTCTAGTTTTCTTCTGTTTAAAATAAAAGATTGATACCACTATGTACCTATCAAAATGACTAACACAAAAAAATAGTGACACCACCAAATGTTGGTGAGGATGTAGAAAAACTGGATTACTCATTCACTCCTGGTGGGGATGTAAAATGGCATAGCCACCCTGGAAAATAATTTAGCAGTTTCATTTAAAAAGAAAAAATCTATATGTACATGCAAATATCATGCCACCCATTCCTGGGCATTTATCCCAGATAAATGAAATTTTATATTCACATGGGAATCTGTACCTACATGTTCATAGCAGTTCTTATCATAATAGTTATGTTATGGACCAGATGTTTGTCGTTTGTTGCTAGGTGCTATAGAGTTGGGTCCAACTCATAGCGACCCTACATATTTATTCATAGGGTTTTCAATGGTAGATTTTTTTTGAGATTGTCTCAGGAATGGGCTGCCAGGTCTTTCTCCATTTCTGCAGTGCTGGGGATTGGACCCAGAACCTCAGAGCATGCAGAACAAGCCCTCTTCCAACTGAGCTAAACCCTCGGACACAGATGTTTGTGTACCCCTCAAAATTCATATGTTGAAATTCTAACCCCAATGTGATGATTTTAGGAGGTGTGGGGCCTTTGGGAGGTAATTTGATCATGAGTTTAGAGCCCTTATAAATGAGATGAATACCTTATAAAAGGGACACAGATCCTGGTGCAGTAACGTGTGCCTGTAATTCCAGTGACTCAGGAGGCTGAGGCAGGAGGATTCTGAATTCAAGGCCAGAGGCAGCCTACACAACTTAGTGAGACTCTGTCTCAAAAAAAGAGGTAGGGATGCAGCTCAGTAGTAGAGTCCTCACCTAATGTGCTCAAGGCCCTGAGTTCAACACCTCCAGCACCACAAAAAAAAAAAAAAAGGAAAGAAAAAAAGAAAGAAGGAAGGAAAGAAAGAGGACTCCAGAGAGCATTCTTGCCCTCTTCCCAGCATATAAAGATACAAGAGGTTGGCAGTCTGAAGGAGGGCCCTCACCAGAGCTGAGCAAAGCTAACAGTCTCATCTCAGATTTCCAGCCTCCAAAACTGTAAGGAATAAATTTTTGTTGCCTATAAGGCACTGATTTTGTCTGTTTTGTGCTGCCATAACAGAATACCTGAGACTAGGTAGTTTATTTCTTATAGTTCTGGAGGCCAGAAAGTCCAAGATTGAGAAGCACACATCTGGCAAGGGATTATGGAAAGATGACTCTTCATCTCATGGCAGAAGAGCAAGACAGCATAAGAAAGCCACCGGTCAAATTCACAGCCTTAAGCCCTTTTGGATTTAGTGTTAATGTATTCATGAGGGTAGGACTTAAATGCCATTCATTTCGCCTCACCTCCCAAAACTCTTGCCCTGAGGATTAAGTTTCCAACACGTGCTCTCAGGGTACACATTCAAATCATAGCAGCCATATAACCCATGGTACTCTGTTAAAGCAGTCTGAACTAAGACAAGCCAAAAATTGGAAACTTGGATATTTTTCAACATGTGAATGGGTAAACCAAACTGTAGTACATCTATTCAATGGAATACTGCACAGTAATCAAAAGGAACAAAGTACTGATACACATAGCAACTTCGATGAATCTCTAGGATAATTATGCTGAGTGAAAAAAGTCAATGCATACTATAGGATTCCATTTATAGAACATTCTTGTACTGACAAATTTATGGAGATGGAAAACAGACTAGTAGTTACCAGGGGTCAGAGATGGGAATGATGGTATGTGGAAATGTGACATGTATCGAAAAGATCACATAAAGGATCTTTCAGGTGTTGCAACTGTTTAATATCTTAACTATGATGGTGAATACAACCTACACACAAGATAAAATTATACACAATGTAACAAACACACATGATGATGACAAGTAAAACTGGGGAAATCACAATGAAATCAATACCTTTTATCAATTTATATCATTGCCAACTTCCTGGTTATGTTATTATATTATAGTTTTGCAACATGTTACCATTTGGACAAATTGGGCAAAATGTTCAAGTAATCTCTTTATATGATTTATTTTCTCTTTCTATCCTTCCTTCCTTTCCTCCTCTTCTTCTTCTTCTTCTTCTTCTTCTTCTTCTTCTTCTTCTTCTTCTTCTTCTTCTTCTTCTCTCCTCCTCCTCCTCCTCCTTCTTCTGTCTCTCTCTCTCCCCCTCCTTTCCTTTCTTCTTTCCTGCTTTTCTTTTTGTGCTCTTTTGCTATTGTTTTTCTTGAGACAAAAGTGTCATTGTGTAGCTCAATCTGACCTGGAACTCACCATCCTTCTGCCTAAGCTTCTCGAGTGCTGGAATTAGAGGCCTGTGCTACCACATTCAACTTTCTGTATTATTTCCTATACCTGTAGGCGAATCTATAATTTTGAATTAAAATTTGAACTAAAAAGAAGTTAGGGGAAAAAAGTAAAAAACTAAAAACTAAAAAGCAAAAACAAAAACAAAAACCACCAGGAAAGAATAAAAGATGAGCTGTGATTCCACTTGGCACCAGGGTTCTCCAATAAGTAATTTTGCTCTAATTAAGGCCTTTAATCTATTTGATTCCTCCAAACGTCTCATCCTTCAGCACAGACCTTTTTATCCATTAGTGTCTCAACTTAAATGCCTGTACTTTGTCATATTCTCCCAATTTGCAACTGTATGTTGTGTGCTTTATTATTTCTGGGTCGTCTTCTCATGTCTCTGATCTTATACACTTATTTTCACCTTTAGTATTCTTGTTGGTGGCTGTTCATCTTCTTTTATAAGTGTTGTTGTTAGGTGCCGTCGAGTCGGTATCCGACTCATAGCAATGCTCATAAGGTTTTCAATGACTGAGTGCTTTGGGATTGCCTTGGGAGTGGATTGCCAGGTCCTTCTCCCATTTTTGCGGTGCTGGGAATTGAACTCGGGGCCTCAGAGACTGCATTGCAGCGCTCTACCCACTGAGCTAAGTCCCAGCCCCCTTTTATAAATATGATGACATAAAAACAACCATGATGATGACAACACTGGCCCAGGACATGGACGGTCAGTCTATCTCAATCTAACCTGGTAGCCTTATTTAATTGTCTTATATTTTAGTCATTTTAGAGTACGCTAGATAAAAACAAGAACTTTGGAATTAGGCAGACCTAGGCTTGAATTAGGTGTTTGTCACTTGTTAGCTGTGATCTTAAATGGAGATAATAATAATATCTAACACAGGCTTCTACAACTGTACCACCCAGGGTGGGAGACTACCTGAGAATACCAGGTTCTGTAGGCTTGGGAGAAGGACCTGTCAGCCCACTCTCCAAACAATCAGCCATTGAAAACCCTATGAATAGCAGAGAAGCACTGACAATAGTTCTGGGCATGGTCCAGTGTTAGGGAGTGTTTCATCTGTTGTACATAGGGTCATTATGAGTAGAACCCTATTCGATGGCACCTAACAACAAACACTCAGGCTGTTATGAGGATTAGATGAGATAATCCATGCCAAATGCCTCACAAACAGTAAGTTCTCATTTATTATCATTCCATTACTTTTGCTCTTTCTGCCCTTAGACCTCACAGCATGTTCAGCTTAGAACTCATGGCTTTTTTGTGTATCCAAGCCAGGGGCCATTTCTCCAATCTTTTGTCTCCCAATGTCTTTCCTGTTTTTCCTAACTTTATAAAGTTAAAACACTAGGCAGAATAATGGAAGAATGTGGAGTCTTAACCCTAGACTATTGTATGTGCAATTTTATTGCCTTCTTATCCCTTGTTGTGGGCATAGTAATGTCCTGTGTGGGCCACTAGAGATGATGGATCAACATCAAGGAGCTGGTAAACTTGTCCTTTTTTTCCTAATCCCACCATACCCTCAGGTCTTAGAGCTCAACTGATATCTCTTGCACTAGTCAGAAATGTGGTTGTTTTACTCAGATAATTCTGGATAGAGTAGCAGAATAATTCTTTCCCAGCAAATTAAGGGAGAATCTTTTAATGCCCAATGGACAGAGTAAGCAATGCCAATAGCATCACGAGCCATTCTTTCCATATGCAAGGTAATATACAGTTAGAGAGTGGTTGTCACAATGTGGTTTCTGGAACAGCAACATTAACATCACCTGGAAGTTTGCTAGAGATACAAAATCTTGGGCTCCCTCCAAGACCTTCTGAATCAGAAGCTCTGGTGGCAGGGCCCAGCACTCTGTGTGCTAACACACTCTACAGATGACTCTGAGGAACACCAAAGTTTGAGAGCCACTGGTGTAGTAGATTCTAAAGTTAGGTTGCTTGGTGTTAACTCCCTACTCTTTCATTCCTAGTTAGGTGACCTGGGTAGAACTACTTACACTCCCATACCTCAGTT
This sequence comes from Pedetes capensis, assembly GCA_007922755.1. Classification (NCBI taxonomy): domain Eukaryota; kingdom Metazoa; phylum Chordata; class Mammalia; order Rodentia; family Pedetidae; genus Pedetes; species Pedetes capensis. The sequence continues at coordinate 8,922 of VMDO01037369.1, read as the reverse complement.
TCTCTATCTGTACAATTAGAATAATGGTATTCTTTCCTTGAAACTGTTTTTCCTTCCCTTGGCCTCAATATGCCTACATTTTCCTTTTGATTTATCTTATCCCTCATCCATCCCCCAGTCCCTTTTGCTGTGCCCTTATCCTCTGCTTGGCTTCTAAATATTGGAGGCTGCAGGGCTTATTCCAGAAACCTCTTCCTTGTTTCTGTCTCTGGATAACATCACACAATCACAAGGCTTTAAATACTATCTATGTACTGTCAACTCCAAAATTAATATCTCTGATTCTGACATGACCCAGAACTCAATACATGTATATTGGACTATTTGACATCTCACTTTAGGAGTTTATTGGGCTTCTGAACTTTTACATATCTAAAATTGAATTCCTGGCACCTGACAATCCTTTCTGTAAGCATCTTTTCCTTGAGTCTTCTGCATTTTAGTAAATAATCCCACCACTCACCCAAGTCAAGAAACTTGGGCATACCCTAGAGTCTTCTCTTCTCTCTTATACCCTACATCTGAGCCCTCACTCCAAAATTCACACAGAATCATCCTGACTCTGCTCCCCACCATCTTACTCTAAGCCACAACCATCTCTCATCTGATCACGTCACTCTGCTTAATACCTCCCAATATCTTCCTTGAGCAAATGTTCAGAACAAGAATGAATCCCCTGCCCCTGCCTCAGACCCATAATGTCTCCATCACCTGAAGCCTCTCTCCCTCTCCAACCTCTTCTCACAGGGTTCTCCCCACTGTTCCTGCCTTTTCTGTCAAACTGGCCTTCTATGCATTTCTTAAACATGCCAAGCTCCTTCCTGCCATCAGGCTCATGGAGTAGCTATTTCCCAAATCTGGAACATATCTCCTCTGAGCTTGAAAATGGCTGAATTTTTATCATTCAGATCTCGACTCAAATGTCACCTCCTCAGAGAACCATTCTCTTCCAAACCAGTCAAAAGTAGGTCCTCCATATCACTCACATTACCATGTTTTTTTTTAAATAGGACTTATCGAGGCATCTGTCATTATATATTTGTTCCTTTTTTATCTGTCTCCCTGCACTACAATGTAAGGTCCACTAGAGCAGAGACTTTGACTGGCATGCTCACTGTTGTATCCCAGTGCCTAGAGCTGTGCTGTCACATAGAAAGACCCTAAGCAAATATTTGTTGAATTAGGAAATAGTCTCAAAAGGGGTACTTATTGGAAAATGGCTATTTCTCAATGTATATTCCAAAGCATGCCAGGCATGTGTTCCTATGTTCATGTCTATATTCATACCTAATCTTAGGCTGTTTTTCACTTGAGCCCCTTAGGGCATATTGAAAGGTGCTCAATAAATAATCATGGAATGAATAAATGATGGAATGTACTTCTATAACATCTTCAGACATTAGCAACAGGGATGTTTCAGTTATTTGCTTAACCATTTTTAGAGCACTGCCATAAAAGTGCTGCTCTCCAAATGAAGAACTGGGGCTACCTACATGTTCTAATGAAAGAAGAAAATAGTTAAGGCAGTTACAGAAGGCAGTGCCAAAGGGAGCTACAGACTAGGGGTGGCATGGAGGTGGTGGTTCTCAATGGTGAATAGAGATGGAACACTTTGGTCACTGTGTTGCTGTTAGGTGCCATAAAGTCAGGTCTGACTCATAGCGACCCTCATAGTGTTTTCAATGGCTGACTGTTTTCCGGATTGCATCAGGAGTGTACTGCCACATCCTTTTCCCATTTTTGCAGTGCTAGGGTTAGAACTGGGGTCCTCAGTGCAGAGCAGCACTCTACCAACTGAGCTAAACCCCAGCCCTCCTAAACCTCAGTCCACTGTAATGGTTCTAAAATTTCAATATGTGTAAGAAAGCAACAATTTTGATTCAGTAGTTATGCCTACAGCTGTACCACTGTGGCATCTGATCCCATCAGTCTGGGAAGCTAAACAGGGCCAGACCTGGTTAGTACTTGGATGGGAGACCATTTGGGAATACCAGGAGCTATAGGCTTGGGGGAAGGACATGGCAACCCACTCCCAAAAAGCAATCAGCCATTGAAAACCCTATGAATAGCAGAGAAGCACTGACAAAGTGTTGTGCCTGTTGTACATGGGGTCACTATGAGTCAGACATAGACTTGAGGGCACCTGACAACAACAGTTCTGACATAGGTTGACTACTTATCCCGGCTTTTCCAAGTCTTTTCCAGTTTTATCATTCAGAATCTCGGTCTGGAAGAACCCCTCACCCCTGGAAAAACTCAGATTGATCACCCTACTTCTGGGGTGAGTTATTTTAAGACAATATTTCCAGGCTTTTCTGATGCAGATGGTCCTCAGGCCACACTTTGAGACATACTGCAGCATGGGATAAAGGCTCACTAGCTCTGATCTCCACTCTGACCCCAAATGACAACGTTGGATCAGATGCCCCTGTTCTCTTTCCAACATTAGCTACAAGGAACACTTTGGAAGGCTTCAATTGATTTGAGAAGATTGAAAATGCAGGGCTAAGTGATTAAGTCTCTCACAGATGGAAGAACATTTAAATGCCTAAATTGCTTGAGTACTTTAAAAATAGGGAGAAATGGCCAAATTGTATCACCCAAAAAGTTCTAAAATAATCAACTAAAAGGAACAACTCAGAATGTGAGTGGTATTGTGTCATTTCTTCTCAGTTTGCTGACCTCTTCACTTCAATGGCTATGGGTAGAGTTGTTAAGTGATCTATGAAATGTTAACCTTTCTATCAAGGCTACAGATGCTGTCACCAGAATAAATTTGAATTCAGTCAATGAAATGGTGTCAAAGGACACCAATCTCTCTTTCCTCAGTCATCTCCATTACTTTCAGAGATTTTCTGCTTGGTTGTCACTGCAGCTTGAGATCTATCCCAGATTTTTCACCTTAGATTTCATAGTTGAAATGTGCACAATTAAGGATAAAATCTTTAGTTTCAAATAAGCCAGGGCAAAGAAGGCCAACTACCCATGAAAATATATTTTCAATATAGATGCTATTTATGGTTTGTGGTATGTGTCGGTAGAGATATTGAGAAATTAGAACCTTCATACATTGCAGGTAGGAATATAAAATGATTTAGCTGTTGTGGAAGAGCTTGGCAGCTCATAACAGTTCAACTTGAAATTATCTTATTGTTTTTAAATGCCATTGTGTCATGTCCAACTCATAGCGACCCTCATAGGGTTTTCAATGGCTGATTTTTCCAAATGGCTTTGAGAGTGGATTGTCACATCCTTCTTTAATTTTTGTGGTACTGGGAATTGAACCCAGGGCCTCAGAGACCACAGAGCAGCACTCTAACAACTGAGCTAAACCTAGGCCAAAATTATCTGATGATCTTGTAATTCTACTCCTAGGTACATCCCCCAAAGAACTGAGAACAGGGACTCAAATAGATAAGTACAGGCAAATGTTCAGAGCAGCATTATTCATAATAGCAAAAGGTGGAAACAACCCAAATGTCCATTGGTGGATGAATAAATAAACAAATTGTGGAATATAGATTCAATGGAATATTACTCACCATAAAAGGAAAGAAATTCTGATACATATAACAACATAGATGAATCACGAAGACACTATGCTGAGTGAAATAAACCAGACACAAAAGGACAGATAGTTTATGATTCCACTTATATGAAATATCTATATTGGGAACACTCAAAAAAACAAGGTATTACAGGTTATCAGAGGATGGGGAAGATGGAAGGGGAGAATTATTGTTTGATACAGGGTTCCTGTCTGGGATGATGAAACCACCTTACAAATATATTGCAGTGGCAGTTGTTCAACAACCTGAGTGTAATTAATGCCACAGGATTGTACACTGAAAATGCTTAAAATAAAAACTTTGATGCTGTATGTATTTCACCACAATTTTTTAAAAAAGATCTGCTGGTGAGTAGGAACTAGAAGTTAGCGGTGGCAGTGGGTTGGGGGAGAAAATGAGTAGTCTAACACCTGGAAGCCTGGCAGCTTTGAGAATGAGGATTGTCTAGGGCCCAGAGCACTGTATACACCAAAGATACATACCAAAGGTGGTTCATTCCATTAACAGGTTCAATAAGCCACTCAGGTGAGTTAGACAGGTGGTCCTTGGAGCATACCTCTGTTAGCCACAGAATCCATGGATGGGCAAGTGATAATAGTCTTGGTAAGTGGGAATTGGAATGAATGAGTGAATATCTAGGTGCTTAGCACAATACCTACCAGATTCTCCAAAAGAGTTTTTTTGCATTATTGATAGGAGAAGATGGAGTGCTTGATATGTATTTTGAATCAATGAATTTATACTGTTGCCCCTTTTAAAAATGCATTTTCCCTCCATCTCTGGGATAACCTTGCTGTATCCCTCAAAACTGGCCTTAAACACAACCTCCTTTTTGAGGCATTCCCTGATTTCAGCACGGCATGGTATTGGGTAGTGTTTCGTTCTGTTGTACATAGGGTCTCTATGAGTTGGACTTGACTCGAAGACACTTACCAACAACACCTCAAGTAGACGTGACATCTTCTGTGACTGAGAGGTTATGGAGGGGAATTACTGCCAGGGTTCAGGTAATCACTAGGGACACTGGGAAAAGACAACTGAGATGGAAATATTGGAAAGGATCATAGATTTGCACTTGGAGTTTGTATACTGGATTTGGAGTTCTGCTTTGGGCAGAAAGCTGAGAGTCAACCAACAGCAAAGTAAATGAGGCTAAGACCCATGATTGGTCAGAAAAATGAATAAATACTATAAGTTGGAGGGAAATTGATAAACCAATGACAAAGTAACCCAAGCCTAGGCCCCTGATTGTTCCCAGTGGAAATTTCAAATACATAACAACCACCCTCTTTAACTTTACATTAGTGCCCTTGCCTCTTTCTAGAACATTCTTTCTTTCCCATCTCTGTATGTGGAAATCCTGCTCTGTTCTTCAAATTTCAGTCATAGTGAAGTTCCTCCTATGAAGCTTTCTCTGATTTCATGTTGCCCATCCTCAACAGGAAGGTGGGTAAGCACAGAGCACCAGGACTGGGTAGAGGGAATTGTTGCAGATGCTAGGATAAGAGAGATGGGATAGTGCTAGAAGGAAGAACTTAGGTTTTATATTAAGATTTTGTAGTTGAGTTTGTACACTTATGTTGTGATTAGTTCATGGAAGTAACAAAGAAACTAACCCATGTTTCTAATGCTAAGAGTGATGTAGGATAACATAGGGGCAGGGATTTAGCAGTGATACCTGAGAAGAGAAGGTAAATATACTCATTGGCAGAGCTGGAATTTGAACCCAGGTCTAAACCCATGCTACTCAATTCTACATCAATTGTTCTCAGACTTCAGTATGCATTAGAATTGCTTCAGTAGCTAATTAAGATGCATTCCTGGGCCTGATTCCCTAGATGAGGGACAGGAATTGGGAATTTAATAAAAGCCTCAGTTGATTCTGAAGTCACTGGTCTAAGGACCACACTCGGAACAACTTTCTCTATTTCCTTGGTGCCAAAGACCCCAGTCATCAACTCACCTTTGTTATTCATGTTTAGGAGTGTCATAGACACTGTATTTTAGGAGAGACTATTTTACTCCATTGATTGGTCTTGACACCTTGTTGAAAATCAACTGACCTCAGATATATGGGTTTATTACCAGACTCTCAACGCTGTCTCAATTTATAATATATCTCATTTATGTCTATCCTTTTGTCCCTATCATATATCATTTTTATATTGAGGTAAAGTTCATGTCATATATAATTCACCAATTGTAACAAAATTAAGTGTACAATTTAGTGGCTTTTTGTACATTCACACTGATGTGCAACCATTACTAGTATCAAATTCCAGAACACCCAAAAGAAACCCTGTATTCATTAAGCAGTCTCTGCTCATTCCATTTTCTCTCCAGCTCCTGGCAACCATCAATCTGGCTCTATGTCTATGAATTTGGCTGTTCTGAGCACTTCATATAAAGGGAATAACAAATACACACATACCCTTTCATATTCACAAGATTCATCCCTGTTGTAGACTGTTATTGTTGTTGTTGTTAGGTGCCATCGAGTCGGTATCCGACTCGTAGCGACCCTCATAGGGTTTTCAATGGCTGACTGTTTCTGGATTGCCTTGGGAGTGTGGATTGCCAGGACATTCTCCCATTTTTGTGGTGCTGGGAATTGAACTTGGGACCTCAGAGACTGCAGCGCAGCACTCTACCAACTGAGCTAAATCCCAGCCCGTTGTAGACTGTACCAATGCTTTATTCTCTTTCATGGCTGAATAATGTTCCATTATATGGCTAAGCCCATTTTGCTCATCCATTCATCAGTTGATGGACATTTGGGTGGTTTCCATGCTTTTTCTCTTACAAATAATGCTGCTACCAACATTCACATACAATTTTTGTGTGCACATATTATTTTATATCTCGACAAGTAGAATTACTGGGTCACATGGTAATTCTGTCTTTAACTTTCTAATAAATTGTCAAAATGTTTTCCACAATCATGGACCCATTTTCATTTCTACCAGTCATGTATAAGGGCTCCATTTCTCTACATCTTTACCAACACATGCTATTTTGTTCTCTTTCTTCTTTCTTTCTTTCTTTCTTTCTTTCTTCCTTCCTTTCTTTCTTTTGCTCTCACTCTTTTTTTTCTCTCCTCTCTCTCTCTCTCTTTCTCTCTTTCTTTCTTTCTTTCTTTCTTTCTTTCTCTCTTTCTTTCTTTCTTTCTTTCTTTCTTTCTTTCTTTCTTTCTTTCTTTCTTTCCAGTACCGGGGTATAGAGGGGTTGAACCCAGGGCCTTGTACATGCTTGTCAAGAGCTCTACCATTGAGACCCTTTTTTATTTTGAGACAGAGTCTTGCTGAGTTGTGTGGGCTGCCTCCAGCCTTGTACTCATGATCCTCCTGCCTCTGCCTCCTGAGTCACTGAGATTACAAGCATGCACCATGGAGCTTGGCTTTTTAGAAAAATATATATAACCATCTTAATCAATGTTACATGGTATCTCATGGATTTCATTTTCATTTTCCTAATGACTAGTGATATTGAACATCTTTTCATGTGCTTGTCAGCCATTTGCATATATTCTTTGGATAAATGTCTAGTCAAGTCTTTTACCCATTTTAAAATTGATTTTTTGTTGTTGAATTATAGAGTTTCTTCCTATAAAATGTATACTAGACTCTTAAGAGATATATGGCTTGAAAATGTTTTCTCTCTATGCAATGTCTTTTAACTTTCCTGATAGTGTCCTTCAATGCCCCCCAATTTAAATTTTGTTACAGTTGAATTTATGTAATTTTTGTTTGTTGTTTATGCTTTCGTGACATCTAATAATCCATTGCCAAGTTCAATGTTATGAAGATTTCACCTCTAAGGGTTTTACTTTTATGAAGCTTAAATTTTGAGCCCTTTCATTTAGGTCTTTGTTCCATTTTCAGTTACTTTTTGTATATGGTGTGAGGTAATGACCCAACTTAATTCTTTTATATGTGGATATCGAATTATTTTAGCTGCGTTAGTTGAAGAGATGATTCTTTCTCCATTGCATGATCTTATCATCTCTTTGAAAATCAATTGACTTTAGCATATAAGTTTCTGACTATCAATTCCACTTTTTTCTTTTTCTTTTTCTTTTCTCTCTCTCTCTCTTCTTTTTTTATTATTTTTTTTTATTTTTGAGATATGGTCTCTTTTCATAGCCCACATTAGCTTTAAACTCACTACATAGCCCAGACTGGCCATGAACTAATGATCTTCCTGCCTCATCCTCCTGAATGCTGAGATCTGTCTAGTCTTACATCAGTACTATATTGTTTTGTTTACTATAGTTTGTAATAACTTTTAAAATTGAGAAGTGTTAGTCCTCCAACTTGGTTATCTTTCAAGAACACTTTGGTTGTTAATGGTTGCAATTCCTTATAAATTTTAGGACCATCTTGTTCATTCCTGAAAAAAGCAACTGCATATTGATAAGGATGGACTTGAATCTATAAGTATCTTTGTATAGTATTGCCATGTTAACAATATTAAATCATTCAATCCATGGACACAGGATGTCTCTCCATTTATTTAGGATTTTAAAATTTCTTTTAATAGTATTTTGTAGTTTTCAGCACATAAGTTTGTACCTCTATCACAAGTACATATAAATACAAATGCTTTTTATATGTTGATTTTGTATTTTGCAACTTTGCTGAATTCATTCACTAGTTCTAGAAGTTCTTCTAAGAAATTCTTTAGAATTTGCTTTATATAAGATTATGTCAGCCAGACAAGTTAGCACACACCTGTACCTCTAGTACTTGAGAGGCTGAGGAAGGAAGATCAAGAGTTCCAGGTCAGCCTGAACTACATAGTGAGATCCGGTCTCAAAAACCAACAACAATGAATGAGCAAACAAAAGATCATGTCATCTGTGAATAAGAAGGTACATTTACTTCTTCCTTTCTAATCTGGATGGATGACTTTTGTTTATTTTTCTTGACTAATTGACTAAATTTTTGTTTCTTTAATTTTTCTCTATTTTTTCTTTTTCTCCAGCTTTATTGAAGTACAACTGAAAAAATTATATATATTAAACATGTACAGTGTGATGACTGGATGTATGTATACAATGTGAAATGAGTACCACAAACAAATTAGTACTTTGTGTTAGTCCATTTTCTGTTAACAACAATGAAATACCTGAGACAGGCTATCTTTATAAAGAAAAAGCATTTATTTGGTTCATACTTTTGGAGGATAAAAGTCCAAGATGGGATAACTTCATTGATTTGTCCTCTGGTGAGGACCTAATAGCAGATGGCATCATGGGTAGAGCACATGGGTGAGAAAGAGGTAATATCATCAGACAGGGAGGCAGAGAATTGGGCAGGGCCAATTTTGTTCTTTTTTAACAACTCTTCTTGAG
>VMDO01037368.1:0-14372 GCA_007922755.1 Pedetes capensis | reverse complement strand
GATGTACTGTAATTATATATACCTTAAATATTTAATCTATAATTTACTTGCATAGTTTAGGCTCTCTGTTAAATAATTCTTAAATACATAACATATAATTATTTTACATAACCTTAAGTAATTGAATCAAATTCATGTATTTGTCATGGCCCTGAGAGGAAAGAAGCATTACATTCAAATTATTCCTATTATTTTAATGAGAAATATTTAAAATATTAATAATGAAATCATAAGGACCTTAGCCAGCAGGACAGTGGAATTATAATCTCTGGACTTTCTGTCTAGAGCTTTACCACCTGGCATCTGATCTCATCAGATCTTGGAAGCTAAGCGGGGTCCAGCCTGCTTAGGAGATGGATGGGAGACCACCTGGGAACACCAGGTACTATAGGCTTGGGAGAAAGCCCTGGCAGCCCACTTGAGAAACAATCAGCATGAAAAATGCTATGAATAACAAAGAAATACTGCCATAGTGCAGGGCATAACACAAGGTTGAGTAGTGTTTCAATCTGTTGTCACCATGAGTTCAACCTCACTTGATGGCACCTAACAACAACAATAACTGGACCTCTGACAGGAGTGTGTGGCAGAGACTTTTTATATCAAAACAGATAAAAGCAGAGAGTGTCAGGCTAAAACGATAGCTAGGTATGACCTTGAAAGGCCCATCCCCAGAGACCTGCTTCCACCAGCTAATTCCCACCTCCTAAAGGTCCCAAGCCTCCCAAAATAACACCACTAGCTAGGGCCCAAGCATCCAAACAGTAGCCTGTGTGAGACATCTCAGTTTGAATCCTCAATATTCCACCCATGGCTCCCAAAATCTCATGGCCATCTCATAATGTAAAATGCATTTAGTCCATCTCCAAGAGTCCCCAAATTGTTCAGTGTCAACATTGACCAAAATGTAAGTCTCTACTGAAACTCAAGACAATCTCTTAGTTGTGAACCCCTGTAAACTGAAGTAAAATCATATATTTCCAATATACAATGCACAGAGAAAACAATCCCATTCTAGAAGGGAGAAATAAGAGGACAAAAAGGAAAGACTGGGCCAATACAAGACCAAATACCAGCAGGGCAAACATTAAATCCTATAGTTTTATGTCTGCCTTCTAGTACACATTGGAGCATCATCTGGGCTCCAATAATCTTGGGTAGACCTGTCCCTCTGTCCTTGCCATTTGCAGCCCATCTCATCTCTCTTGGGCTTTTTACCCTCACTGCTGGCAGCTTTCTTCCACCAACATTCCACGTTCCTGACATGTCCAATATCCTGGGCTCTCTTTTATAACTTATGCTTAACCCTCACAGTTCTACACTTTGCCCCCCTCAGTGGTTCCCCACAAGGAATCTCATCCTGTTGCACATTGCATGACTTCACACGCCTTTTTCTGGAACCTTGGTGGGAGCTTCCATGACCCTATACCTCTTTCATTCTTCATGGCTGCAAAAACAGCACCATGTGGACAATAACTATTGTCACCAGCTGAAGGAATAGTCAGTCATACTTAGGTCATGGCTTCAGTGGCTTCCCAGTGTGGTTAAACCTGGGAAAAGTATTCCCTACATATCCCTTTTCCAGCAGGGCCCCCTACATGCACTGTCTTTTATTGAAAGTCTTCCAAATGAATTTGTGGTTTTATATCCTGAAGCCTGAGATAGAAGGGGTCTGGACAATTCCTAAAATGGTCTCAAAGTACTCTTCCTATTTTCTAGTACAAAGTGCTTGTCTTGTCTTTGACAGTGCTAACCTATTTAATAAGCACAGTCTGTCTGCAACTTTAAGCAGGCTTCTTCTTGGGCCAACCTGCGTATTTTTCACATCTTTCTGCTGTGCTTTTTGATGCTCTTCTTCATTATAAATCTGGCTGAAAGCAGCCAGTAATAATCATGGCATAGCCTAATTGCTATTCTGTCTCAAAATTTCCCCAACCAAATTAATTAGTCCACTACTTTTGAATTCAGTCTTAATCAAATTTTCAGGATAGGAGCAAAATATAAACAGATTCTTCATCAGGATGTAACACAAATACCCTCTGCTTTACTTCTCACTACAATACTTATTCTCACATGAAACCTCATGAGCATCATCTTTAAGGTCTATATTCTGACCAGCATTCTGGTCTTCTAAACTGATACCATAATTACCCATTAATCCCTGCTTACAGATTTCTAGGATTTCTCTAGCCCACATATTCAAGCTCTTCCAAATTCTTCTCACAAACCATTTCCAATGTCTTAAACCACAATCATATTTCATCACAGCAAAGACCTAAGTTCTCTGATACCAATTTTCTATGTTAGATTTTGCATTATTTGATCAAAACATCTGACAGGACCAATTTAAGGAAGGAGAGGTTTCTTTTGGCTTAGGGTTTCATTCCATCCTGGAAGAAAAGGTTTGACCAAGGGTCTCAATTCATGGTGTCAAGGGTGTATGATGGATGCCCTTCACATTACAGTGGATAGGAGCAGAAAGAATAAGGCTAGAGCTTGGGAATAAAAATTGCCTTCAAAGCCCCTCCCCCCACAATGACCAACCTCTGCCATGTAGGTTCTACCTCCTGAGGATTCCTCCCCAAATAGCACCACTAACTAGGCACCAAATGTCTGAAAATGAGCCCACAAAGGATATTTCACTTTCAAACCATAAATCTCCCTAAAAACTAACAGAGTCCAAGCAACAAATCAGTACTGACTGAAAATGGGTGGAACGAACATTTGAAAAGTTGAATGAGGCTTTTATTTTTCTATCGTTGTACATATCTTGAAAAATGGTTGCTGTTATTCCAGACTTCTTAAGTAAATGAGCTGAAAATTTATCTCCTTTCTCCCAATCATTTCCTCTGTCTCCTGCCAAAGATTTATTGTTGTCGCTGCTAGGTGTCATCAAGTCAAGTCTGACTCATAGCAATCCTATGTACAACAGAACGAAATACTCCCCAACACTGTGCCATGCCTGACACTATGTCAGTGCTTCTATGCTATTCATAGGGTTTTCAATGGCTAATTGTTTGGGGAGTGGATTGATGAGTCTTTCTTCTAGGCCCACAGCATCTGGTTCCCAGGTAGTCTTCCACCCAAGTACTAACTATTCCCAACTCTGCTCAGCTTCTGAGATCTCATGAGATTGGACACAAGGGTGGTATGGCTGTAGACAAAGATTTACTGATGTTATCACTTTCAAAGACTTGTCAAAGATTCTTTGGTATCTCTTCTAATTTAGAAAACAATATATGTTATGTAAGAACCATTACACGCTGGGATTTAACTCAGTTGGTAGAGTGATGAGCCACACTTTCTGAGGATCCAAGTTTAATGCCCAGCACCAAAATAATGGGAGATGGATGTGGCATTTCATTACCAAAAATAATCCAAAAACAATCATCCATTAAAAACTCTATGAGGGTAGCTATGAGTTGGATCTAATTCGATGGCACCTAACATAGCAACATAAGAATCACCGCACATTTTATTCTTTCCCCTCAAATATTTGCATTAAATGTACTTTCCATATATTTTATTAGTATAAGATGAAGATTTTTATATTATCAGACAGTTGTACAACTAATGCCAATAAAACGTACCTAAGATTTGATGTAGGCCTGAAGCTATACCACTGTGTCATCCAATCCCATCACATCTCAGAAGCTAAGCAGGGTAGGGGCTGTTTAATACTTGGATAGGAGACTGCCTGGGCACACCAGAGGCTGTAGGTTTTGGAGAATGACCTGGCACCCCACTTTCCCCCAAAACAATCAGCCATTGAAAGTCTTATGAACAGCAGAGAGGCAGTAGCAATACTATTTCATTTGTTATACATAGGGTTGCTATAAGTCAGACACTGACTTGATGGCACCTAACAACAGCAACAAGAGTTGATTTACTAAGAAACTATAATATACTAACATCATTTTACAAAGGAAATACTGAAAGGGAAATTTTATGGGGCAAAAATCCAGAGACACAAGAGAAGGCACTCTGAGTAGTTGAGGATCATGTGTATTTAAGAGATGCAAGGTGACAGAGGGGGGAGAGAGAGAGAAAAGTAAAGGTAGAGAAGTTGCTCATGTGGGCAACTTGAAAGAGAGGGAAACAGGAGGACAGAGGAAGTGAGATCAGGAGTATGGAATCTCTGGAACACTGGGACTTTGGGGGACTATCTTGTTTTTTCATATTTGGTCTTTGGATGGTCTCCATTGTCTCAAGACCTTGGAGCTTGGTCAAGGGAGAGGCCCTTTGTCCCTTCATTCTTGGCTTTTTGGTTATATAGGAGTAGGGGAACGTTCTCATCTCTGGCTGCTTCTTTCTGAGGAGGGGCGTAGTCATCCTTGGGCAGGGAGAAGCCAAGTGTTGATAAAAGGGCTTGCTAGTATTTCCCTGGAGTCAGCATGAGGAATTGAGTCATGATTGTGGTTGAAATTTTACTTGCTTATTCCTGAATCAAAGAGCTCAGAAGTTGAATTAGGCAGGGAGCAAACAACAGAATGAGCAGGAATATGATGGGTGGGGGTGTAGTTAAATTTAGAAGATAGCTGAGATAAAAGGGGGTAAGATTGTCATCCTGATTGAGGGATTTGAGATTAGGGGACATGGGAAAAACAGAAAGAGGAGGGTGGTAAATATATTAGCAAAATTGTCCCAGTGGAAGACCTGGAAGTACCCCTGGAAGAATTTTCAAACAGGAATTCCATGGGGGTCCTTTTAGTCTTATCTGGTAGAAATGAAAAAGTAGAAAGGATAGTTTCTCCTAAGGAAGATATTGGGATACACACCTGCCCTGGCTGGTATGACCTGTAGTCTTATGGATGTGGGTCCAGTTAGGGTGGAAGAATAATGGGGTTTTGAATAGGGTTTAACTTTCATGAAGAGGTGCCATGCATGGGAGGGGGGTTCCTTCACCTTGATAACTATGGTGATGGTAAGGCTAACTGTAAAGGGGCCCTCCCAATAGGGACTCAGGACAATATATGAGGTCCTAGCCTGTCTGACATATTTGTGTTTTAAGACAAGATCTCCAAGTTGTATTATGGAGAATGGGGATCTTTAGGATCCACTTAGGGCAAAGATTTATGTGCATAGTAAAGACAGCATCCTGAGATCAAGGACTGAAAAATGTGAAATGTTAAGCTGTATTTGTGACAGTAAGGTGTGGAGGTTTGGTGTGGTGGTGCTCCACCTCTTCTCTCTCTCTCTCTCTCTCTCTCTCTCTCTCTCTCTCTCTCAATAGCAGGGTGGTATGTAGAATTATGAAAATTATGAAAATGTCATAGTATTATGTCATAGGATTGGCTAAGTATTTTGAGGTTTGGTGTGGTAGCTGGACTGCTATGTTAATTGCTTATAGGTCTTGGACTAATCTGGGTGTCCCTGAGGGCTTTTTGACAGGCAGGATAGTGGTATTATATGAGGAGCGGGCAAGACACAAGAGCTCATTTTGGAAAAGCTAATGATTATGGGTTTTAGCCTCTGAAGGAGTATAGGTTTTAGGTGTTGTTAAGGTATGGTAGGAAAGTGGGTAGGGTCCTTTAGTCATATTTGGATGGGCATGTGATGAGAGACAATTGAGGGAGTCTCAGTTTGCCAAACACAGGATTTATTTGGAAGAAAGGATTGGTCAGTGGAGATCAAAGGACAGTCTGTGGAAGGGCTAGGGCATTGGGGGTTGTTTCTGAGATTGAGGAGGAGAGAACTGGCAGGTGATTGGGAAATGTGGCCACTTAAATGTATAATTGTTCCAAAAATCAGTGGGAGCTCTTTCCCCAGTAAAAGAACCAGACCTTAATCAGGAATGATTGTGTGAAAATTGTATTATGGAACTGGCAAGTGAGTGGAGGGGATTTTAGAGGAGAAAAAGTCTTTCCCTCAACGCCCATAATTTGGACTTGAGAGGTATATTTTTACGTAGAAAGGTAGCGAGAGAGGAGTATGTGCTCTTGGTATCCAAGAGGAAAGAAATGGATTTACCTTCCTTGATGAGATTTACCAAGGCTCCTGTGATGTGATGGGAATGGGGGCTTTACAGGGGGACTTGGAGATATGTCAGTCCTCCATGACCAGTCCCAGATGTTCAAATGCTGGGCATCTCTGCCTGGATGAAGTCCTACTTTGAGAAGTTTGCAAGCAATCCCATTTCCAGTGGTCCATCATCCCACACTGGGGACATGGCCAGGTTGGAGGTCTATAGTAAGAACATTCCTTTGCCCTATGGCCTCTGGGCCTTCTTTGGACAGAAGGCCTGGGTGGAGAGCCGTTGGGAGTAGTCCCTTTTTCTTGTGTTCTATTAGCCATTAGAGCAAAGGCCAGCAATTGATGTTTTGCCTTCTCTCTCACTTTGCATATCCATCCTAGCCTATTCCTCCTTGTTTTTGAAAATTTTAATGTCTGCTGACATTAGTTCTGCCATCATGGTATAAGGACTGTCCTTGAATTTTTTAAGCTTGGCCTTGATATCAGAGGCTGCCTGGGATATAAAAGAGGAGTTTAGAAAGAGGCAGCCTCCAGGAGACTCTAGGCTTAAACTTGTGTGTGCCTCGGGTACTTTGGTTATTCTGGCCATAAATTGGGCTGGGTTTTCTGTTGGTTTCTGATATGTTTCCTTGACTTTGTCATAATTGACTGTCTTTTGTTTTTGGGGGGGTGGTACTCTGAAGTTGAACCCAGTGCCTCACACATGATATTGTGGGCACTTTACTACTGAGCCAAACTCCCAGCCCCTATAATTAACTATCTTAAGGGAAGCTCTTCCTACACCTGCTATAATTCATGTAATCATATGAGTTCTGAGTCCCAATCAAGTTGACCAAGTTGACTTTCTTAATGAGAGTCAGATTCTGGGACAACCACTTCCCTGTAGGGTTTTGGGCCTTTATGAGGTGAAATGCATTTGCATGGGTACTAGCAGCCTGCCAGACTGACTCTCTCTCTCTCTCTCTCTCTCTCTCTCTCTCTCTCTCTCTCAATAGCAGGGTGGTATGTAGAATTATGAAAATGTCATAGTGTTATGTCATAGGATTGGCTAAGTATTTTGAATTCCTTTGAGTTGAAGAGGATCCTAGCTTTTCAGAGATTTCTGATAGAACCGAAATAGGGAGAGGAACATGAAAACTGATTGGTCCCTCCACCTCTGCCATTTCCTGAAGTGATAGTGAGGCTTTCAAAGCTTTACTTCAGTTATGGATCAAGAGAGAGCCAGATGAGGGAGAGTGGGAGGAGTGGAAATGACAGCAGTTGTAGAATATGAAGTTGGAGCCAAGGTCTTGGGGAAAGTTTGGATAGACACCACTGGGCTTGTTGATTTTAGAGATGAGGTACCAGGAATGGTTTGGGTAGAATTTTGTAAATCATATGGAGGAGGCATGCCATCTTTAGAAGGAGAAGGGAAAGAGAAAACAGCAGAGGAAGTGGCCTGTGGTAGCTGGCCCACAGCCTCTTCCACAAGTGGGAAACTTTTATCTGCACAATCAAAAGAATGCAGAGTTGTTATCAGTAGATTTATAGGGAGACAGTTTAGGTTTGGGAGGGTGTGTGGTAGGAACAATAAGAATATGGTACATAGAGCAGGAGTTATGAAGAGAGGGATATGTCCAGAGACAGAGGGAGAGGAAAAAAATGGTTTGGACATAAGAGACCTTGCTCTGTTTCTCAATGCAATGAATGAAATTATCCAAATCAGTTAATATATTAAAATCAATGGTTCCATTTTCTGGCCAAATTGAATTATTGTTCAGTTGGTATTGGGTCCCCGTAGAATAACAGAATCAATTAAAATTTTAGGCTCAATTTCAAACTGGAGACTTAGGTGCTTTAAATTAGCCAGAGGGCACGCTAAAGGTGAGTCTTTTTTAGAGTATGACTTTCCAATTCCTATGTTTGGAAGGAAGGATGGACTAGTCTGGGTGTCAGGCATCCCAAAGATAGATCCAGGAACAGAAGGAAAGAAATGTCCTTAGTTCCTGAGTACTGTAGACCTGCCTGGGGGAGCTGAGGTTTTGGTCCAGCTTGGCACCAAGACTTCTGTAAGGGTAGCATAGTGATGGTATGGAAGGGAAAGGAAACCAACCAAAACCAGAGGAGAAGGGAGAACAAGTGAGAGCAGAGACATCAATCAGGGGAAACGGATTTCTCTCCAACTGGAGGGATTTTGCCTAGGAATATTAAGGATTAGGAGCCAGTTACATCATGTCTATGCTGGTACTTGTGTATAGGGAGGAAGAGAGTCGGGTTTCATGTGCTGAGCAGAATCTCACTGATTCCCAGGTTTTGGCACCAAAATTATAAGGAAATCTTGCGGGGCACAGGTCCATAGATGCAAGGAAACACATTCTGAAGGCTGAGAATCAGGTTTACTTAAGAGATGTGAGAAGAGAGAGGGAGAGAAAGAGCAGAGAAGAAGTAAATAAGTCAGAACACTTGACCTTTGCAGGAATAGCTTGATTTTCCATATTTGGTCATCACATGGTCTCTGTTGTGTCCACACTTGGAGCTTAGTCAAGGGAGGGTCCCTTTGTCTCATCAAATACAATTTTGGATGGTAGAAAAGAAAATGTCTAATAGATACTGCTATTTAAGTGTTAGCATGCTTTTATTTTTATGAGTTCAAAATTATTTTGTGGTTCTCTGTGACTATTTAGTTTCTCAGACAGTCATGTTAGGATAGCTAACAGGGAAAAAGAAAATGTTAACCACATATTGTCCCTAGATATAGACTTCCTTTCCTTCTCTTTCCTTCCTTCCTTCCTTCCTTCCTTCCTTCTTTCCTTCCTTCCTTTTTCTTTTCTTTCTCTTTTTCTCTCTCTTCTCTTCTTTTCCTCCCTCCCTCCTCCCTCCCTCCCTCTCTCTCTCTCTCTGTCTCTCTCTTTCTTTCCTTTTATCAGTAAAAGAGGTTGAACTCAGGGGTTTCTACATGCTAGACAAGTGCTCCAACTCTGAGTCTCACCACCCCAGCCCTTATTTTACTTTCTTTTGAGACAGGTTGTTGGTAAGGTCTTCAGGCTGCCTTCAGCTTTGAACTCATGATCCTCCCACCTCTGAGTACCAAATTACTGGGATTACAGATGTGAGATGGTGTGCCCAGCTTCCTTTACTTTTTTTAAATGACAGCCTTGGAACAAACTTGCATGTTCAGAGATAATGCGTATAATCAGAAACAACAAAAAAGGCCTCTTTCACCTTTGCTCAGAAAACCTCAATCAGTGACTTTCTCATTTCTCAAGGCATTTCATACATCAGTTTTTATTATATATCTCAAATATATTTTTCTTGTAGATATTATCAGTTTCTTTTTGTTCACATTTTCTCAAATAAATTCACTGAGTCCACTTAAGATCTTTAGGGAATTTATTTTATACACTAAAAAGTTAAAAAATATATGTCTGTAATTGTAAGTTCCTAGACAAAGTGAAAATTCTAAAACTGAAACATGTATCATAAACTGTCCAGGAAAAAAAAGACTAAGAATAATTTCACAAAAGATGATGTCTTGTGTCTGTGTAAAAACAAAGAAAGTAAATAAATCATTAGGTTGCTTTGCTAGAGGAGTGAGATGTAAATCAGGGAGATGGGATTTTTATCACTAGAGAAACATTGTTGGATTTCACCTAGAGTTCTTTCTGCAAAACTGTTCTCTACAGACCAGTAATTACCCTTGAGGGCTATTGGTGAGAATTGAATTTTCATTCTGTAAGTCTGGCACTAGGCCTGGAGGGTAAGACAGGCAAGATAGCTGTTTGCAAATTAAATTATGAGGTTACGATAAAGATGCTGGGCTTGTCACTCTGTCAGGTGGATAGGATATTATTGAAGTTTTTGTGTAAATGATGACAATAATAGTGGTTTATTCTTTCCCTTCTGATATGTTGGATTTATTAAATGTACATGAAGATAGAAAGATATTTAAATTTATCCTTAGATGTTTTTTTGCTAGAAACAAAGCAATTTGGATATATTCAGCCATAGGTATAATCTTCATTAAAACAAATATACACATTGTGAAAGCATCACTTAATATTATATCCAAATCACTCCTGAAAATGTTTAATCAATCAACATACAAATATTATGTAATCCAGGGAGAAAATAGCTAATTATTTCAGTGATTACATTAATTGTGTAAGTTTTATTTAATAAAATCAGAACTCTTATTTACATATGTGGAATTTTTGTGTGTATGATATATGTGTAAACTTTTTTACATATATATTCTGGCACAAAATGACTTATGCAGTAGAACTGAGAAATAGCAATTTCTTCTGTTCTCAATGACATCTAATTTGACACCAGTCATTTGAGGGTATATTAGCAAATATGATGTTTATCCAAGCAGTCACTAATGGAAAACAGACCAAAGCATATATAAGCTGAAGTAGTCATTGATGATTTGAGTCAGAAAATTAATTGCTGGTGCTGTTACTTTTTGGTGTGAGTCAAATTAGCTTAATGCAGTTTACAGAACTTCTGAACTCTGTACAAAATTCATATCATATGAACATTCCAGTAATTCAGTTTATGAATTCCTTGGAGATGAGGCACAATTTGTGGCCTACATAAATACATTAACAAAATCTACACAATAGGTTAGGATTTGAATACAATATATTTTAATACATGTGTTCAAGTCATTAGATTAGAAATTTGATTTTTTTAAAGTGTTATATGAAAAACTGAAATAGACATAGGCTTTATACGTTTACAATATAAAGCCTCTTATTTTGTTTTGTTAGTTACCCTCAAGTCAGGTCTGACTCACAGCGACCCTCATAGTGTTTTTGATGAGGCTAATTGTTTCTGGTTTCTTCAGGAGTGGATTGCCTTGTCCTTCTCCCATTTTTGTAGTGCTGGGGATTGAACCTGGGTCCTCAGAGAGTTCAGAGAAAGACTTTACCAACTGAGCTAAATCCTGGCCCAATGAAGAAAGAAAATATATGACCATCAGAGGAGAAATTTCTTTATCTATCCACCTGCCTGCAGGTGTTCTGAAATGTTCTGTCCACCTCCATGCTAGGATTGGTAACTCCTGCAGTTCCATGGATACCAGCCCCATCCCTTTCGTACACCAGGTTCCACTCTTCCTGCAGACGTAGGCCATCAGTTCAAGTGTTCTTCTCCTTCCTCTGTGTCAAGTCAGTCTCCTTTTTTGGCTGTAGCATACAATGTGCTCTTTAAGGCTTTTATCTTTTTTTTTTCTCCATGACAAGCAATGGGCTTAAACATAAATAGGATATTGTGCCTGGCACAGAATCGGAGAGTATTTCATTCTGCTGTACATAAGGTTGCTATGAATTGGACCCGATTCAACGGCACCTAACAATAACAATGACCATGATCAAAATAAACACATCAAACAACAAGAAAAAGAGCAACAACACATAAAGCTCTTTTAACCACACTTTTTTTTTTAGTTTGTATTCAGTGACTGAAAAGAGTAATCTCTTTAAATTAATTCTCTTGAGAACATTATTGTTACTCAGTGTGCCTTTTCTTTGAATCTTTTAAACTCAGTCTCAGCTGATTTTCACTCAGTAGTAGGATGGTCAGTGTTTAACAATCAGTTTTATGGAAAAAAAATCTCTGATTAGAAGTGTTTGCTGAGATTCATGGTATAAATATGCACCCCATCAAAGGCCAATTTCAGGCCTTCAGGGCACATTTCAAAATACTCAATGCAGTGTTTAGAAGACATGCTCATTTTGGCTTCCTTAAGGTATTTTGAGTTTTTTAAAATATTTGTGTTTGTTTGCTTGTTTTGTATTTTGCTTTTGTTTTTCTTCCTTAGCAGACAATCAAACATTCCTGTCTTTATAACAGACTACTTCTCTGAAATGTCTCTTTTAAAGTACAGCTATACCACCCTGGTGTCCAATCACTTCTGATATCAGAAGCTAAACAGAGTCAGGCCTGGTTAGTCTTTGGACGGGAGACAACCTGAGAATACCAGATGCTGTTGGGTTGGGAGAAGAACCTGGCAGCCCCCTCTGGAAACAATCTGCCATTGAAAACCCAAGGAATAGCAGAGAAGCACTTACATAGTGCCAAGTGTGGCACAGTGTCGGGGAGTGTTTCATCTGTGGTACATAGAGTCACTGTGAGTTGGATCTGACTCAATGACACCTAACAACAGCAGCAACAACAACAAAAACAAATCCACTGCAGTCAGCTTCCCATTACATTGCCCTCTTTTTGCATTTGTTTCTTGCAAGCCCCAAAACTGTTCTGCTAAGATAATTAATTATCTCAAATTGCTAAATCCAATATTTCATTTTTTAGGATCTTCTTGGTCATCTATGATCATCTATGAATGACAATTGTATATAAACATAATTGAGTACATCTTTGGCTTTTCAATTCTTCCTTTAGTTGTTTTCAAGGACTCCCCACCTTCTCTTCATTCCTCTCCCTTGTTGGCTGTTCTCCTGTCTTCTTTGCTGAATTCTCTTTTCTTCAACTTTTTAACATTAAACTGGCCCACTGCTAGGACTTGATGTCTTCTCATGACTTTCTACATTTATGTGTTTAGTGATTTCAGCCCACCTTCTGGCTTTATAGAATGACAATGCTTCAGTGCAGGTACATGTGGATATCTAGATGCACACTATTTACATGTGTATTCAGAGAACTTGTCCCTGACTCCAAACACTTTAGCTGATACAGCTGCTCCCTGGACAACTGTTGGGGGAAATGTAGCTAAAAACAAAATAAACGTCCTACCCTGCAAACCTTTCCACAGAAATAAGAGAGACAGAAAATGATTTTATTATTTAATAATCATTACAAGTAAAGGTGATGAGTTCTACACCAGGCAATCCACTAAGAGATTATAAAACAGGAATAATTCCTGTTCTTTATGTAGCTGAATAGGTACATCCCATTACATATATGTTCTCAACTTAAAATATATATCTTTATGACAGGAGTTTTACAACTTGTAGAGAGGAGGATTCCAAGGTTAGAATCCTAGCTCCCCTAGAAGCTTAGAGATAGGAGTGCTATTTTCCTGGATTACATTATGAAGGACCCGGTTTCTTTATAGAAATACTTTTTGGTCAGGCAGCTAGCAAGAGGCTTATTATCTACTAAAAAAGCTTGTATACCTTTCAAAGAGATAAAGAACTCCAGTTTCCCAAGCTAACTGATCTAGGAAAAGGAAGGAATATTCTTGTCCATAATTTTCAACAGAGAGAAAGTTTCTTATTTTTCATTTTTTCCTCCTACCTATGTTACTATAAAATAGTAACATTATAATGTTTTGAATTATTTCTATTGCTATTTTTCTTTTCTCTGGGAAAATTGCAGCTGTCTAAATATCCAATAAATCCATAAGGAAATACAAAACAAAGCCAATTCTATTACCACAATTATAATAAAATAATAGAATTACTGAATTTTTAAATAGTACACTATTTGGCTTTGGAAAATAATCTTTGAATACATCATACCAATGGCAAATGACTAAACCAGATACTTGATTAGAAACCCACAAGGATTATTTTTAGTCATATATTAATTTTACAAATTTTGGTGATGTCTTTATTAATTTCATTATCAAATGTTTAAACATAACTTAGTTGTTCCTTCTGAAGACTCACCCAAGCTAAAGCTAAAAGGTAGTTTATCAATGTTAACTTATTAGGCTTATTGTATTAATTTTTAATTAAGAATTTTGCTTGCAAGCTCCAATAAATTTCTCCTGAATTTCAACCAATCACATAAGTTCCATCATATTTCTATTTAGGAAATGTTCTATATTCCCCAAAAATCTCTACCCAGGTGTGAAAAGTAAAGATATCCATGAACATTATTTAGTTGATACCTTATGAGTTAGTCACTGAAAGAGACAGATTGAATTTCTAATTTTTAGTTTTGTTGTTGTTAGGTGCTGTCCAGTCAGTGTCTGATTCATAGTAACCATATGAACAACAAGTGAAACAGTATTATCAGTGCATCTCTGCTATTCATAGTGTTTTCAATGGCTGATTGTTTTTGGGGAGTGGGTTGCCAGGCCCTTCTCTCAGTGTTTAGTTTATCTGGCTCTAATTGATGTAAGGGAGAAAGACCTGGCAAGGCTCTCCCAAAACAATCAGCCATTGAAAACCCTGTGAAGAGCAGAGAAGCACTGACATAGTGCCAGGCATGGCACTGTGTCAGGGAGTATTTTTTCCATTGTGCATAGGGTCACTGTGATTCAGACCCAACTTGTTGTTGTTGTTGTTAGGTGCCGTCGAGTCGAATCCAACTCATAGCATCCCTATGTACAGCGGATTGAAACATTTGCCAATTCCGTGCCAGGCAAATGATCTTATTTATGTTTAAGCCCGTTGCTGCAGACACTGTGTCAATCCATCTGGTGGAGGGTTTTCCTCTTTTGCGTTGAC
>VMDO01037367.1:0-14368 GCA_007922755.1 Pedetes capensis | reverse complement strand
AAACTTAAGTAACTAAGATGTTATCCAGTATTGTCTTAGGAAACAGCCAAATATTTATCATATATTAAATTCTCTGATGAGATCTTTGTCATTATAATATAATAATTTCAAAATGTATGCTGACTTTGTATAATATTAAGTAAAAACATTATTTATAGATGTTAAACATTTTTGTGCTTACCATACATTTTTAAGTGAAGAGAATATTATTTTAGGATTATTTTTAAACTACTGATGAAAAGGAATGCCAAAATAGAAATTTAAACTAAACATTTCATTGAGCCACACAGTAATTTGGCCATGTAGGGCTATTAGCCCTATTTTGTACATGGGGGAAAAAAAAGGCTTAAAAAGTTTATGGTTTATGTGTTTTCTCCTAGAGGGTAAGGTCAATAGTTGTACCTAGCAATCCATTTACTGGCTACACAGACCACACTGCAAATTCCCTATCACCACATAAGCATCTGAAAACTTCCTGCTAAAGTGGAAATAAGTATTCATCTTACACACAGGTTATTAGAATCTGGTTCTGTCACTTGCTGAGTCTGTGAATTTGTGTATGTTAATTAGACTACTAAACCTCAATTTCCTCATGTATAAAATGGAAAAGACAATAGCTTTTCAGTTAATAAGTTAGATTAATTATAATTACCATTATTATTATTAATGAATATTGAAATTCCAAATGCAGTTTGAAAAGCTATAAGGCCACTGAGTAAAACCTACTTTTGCTAGACTCTCAGTCTGATAGTCATAGTAATAACTGATAGTATTACTTCCTAAGCTAACATTTGTTATAGCAACTTGGAAAAAAAGAAATTCTATGCAGTAAGAAAATCAAATCCTTTAAAAAGAGTAATCTAACCAATTCTGCCAAAGTAAAAGATCCTAGTAATAAAGGTATATACATATATTATTGAGAAGGTAAAATGTCATTACATTAAATATACCTACACATTTAATATATTTATATGTCTCTATATAAATACCTGCAGCTATAGTCCTGTGGCATCCGATCCCGTCAGATCTCAGAAGCTAAGCAGGGTCAGGCCTGGTTAGTACCTGGATGGGAGACCACCTGGGAACACCAGAAGCTGTAGGCTCGGAGAAGGACCTGGCAACCCCCTCCCAAAAATCAATCTGCCATTAAAAACCCTATGAACAGCAGAGAAGCACTGACAATAGTGTTTCCCCTGTTGTACAGAGGGTCACTATGAGTCGGATACTAACTCGACGGCACCTAACAACAACAACAACAACAACAACTATATAAATATGCGTAAATATAATATGACCTCATTTTACGTTCTCAATTCTGTGAGCTAGTTACTTATAATTGTTGGGGGCAAAAGGAAAATACAAGGTAGGCTAGTGACTTACATGTTAGTAGGCTTGAAAAATGAAGCTCAGTAGAGTAGGCTTCCAGGCAATGCCCTCCCTATCAGATTGTTTTACTGAGTATTATATACTTTTCAATAATATGGATATTTGGAGATGTATTATTTACTCTTGCATGGTTGCAGGTTACTAGTAAATGGCCTGGCAAAATCATGTAATAATAATATCTAAAAGATAATGCCCTTAGAAATGAGTTTCTTCTCTGGCAGGATCTGGTCTACTTCTATCCTAAGAAATTAATCCAATTAACAGGAAAGCTGTTGTTGTTATTAGGTGCCCTTGAGTCAAGTCCAACTCATATGGACCCTATGTACAGCAGAAAAGCCATTAGACACACCATTATCTACCCAGAGCTGTAACACTTTCCTCTTAACCACAGATATATACAACTCAGCAAACTGCACGCCAATGAAAATTTGAACCAGATCCTTAATGATTCTGGGAGGTTCATGCAGTCTATAGCTTTTTATTTTAGTAATTAATATGGTACCTCTTTTAAGACATAATGTGAATATTCTTAAATTTCCAAAATTACAAATGACATTTTTAAATTGACTGGCCTCATTGGAAACATGAATGTCCACCTGTCCCTTTGAGTATAATAGCCTTTTAGTAACTGGCCTATAGAATTTATAAACTCTGATATTATCTTTCCTAGTATCCATATTTACTATTCTGCTAACATGCACTGTAAATTTCTGCACTATAAAAGAATCCAAATCATTTTGTCACTGGTAAATAGTCTATAATAGTGCATCATATTGATTTATGAATCTTTGCAGTTCTTCATTTAAAGAATTTAGACTGTACTTTTCCATATGCTATGTTCTGCATGTCCCAGGTGCCTTGTGTGTGCTCTTATTTTTCTATAGCTCTTCCTTCTTTTTTCCACTACAATTGATAAATTCAAGTTTTTACACTGGTGATAGTTTTCAAAGATTTGCATTAAACGACGTGTGGGTCAAAACTACCTCTCTTACCAATAATTTCATTTATGGGTCTCTATTGAAAATTAATCCAGCTGCCTATTAATAGTGTTCACTTATTCATCTTTCCTGCTCTTTTATGGTATTCTTCTCCTTGGAACCCAGATGTTTGGTCAAAGTAAAACACTAAATATAGATAGACACACATACACAAAAGTGTGAATAAACACATATGTGTGTTAAGTTTTAAGAGTAGTGAAAATTTTAAGTCTGCATATTTTTCTTAAAAGTATAAGAACATGAGTAGAAGATAAGAACTTTTAAATTCAATTTATATCTTCATGGAAAGAAACTCAAATACGCTTGTTTCCTCTGTTTTAAAGAGTAGCTTTTGAATAAAATGGGAGGGGCGTGTTTAGCAATTTGGGACAGGACAGAAGGAAGCTAATCATGATTTCTTTTTTTACTCCATTTCTTTTTTGAAATATTTAGGCAACAACATCTTGTTCCTCTGCATAGGCTGGGATGTTTTGATGAGATTCCAACCAGGGTATTAATCAGCTTTCCATCACTGCAACAAAATACCTGATACAAAATACTTAAAAGAAGAAAAGATTTATTTTGGCTCACAGTTTCAGAGGTTTTAGTGGTCATTTAACCTCATGACCATAGGCCTGTGATGGCACAGTGCATCATGGTGACAATACATGGTAGAAGATGTCTGTTTACCTTATGGCAACTGGAAAGCAAAGATAGAGACAGGAAATGGCCAGGATCCCAATATGCCCTTCAAGGCCACACCTCCAATGACTTAACTTCCTCCAACTAGGACCCACCTCTTAAAAGTTCCACCATCTTCCAATAGAGCCACAAACTGGTGACCATGCTTTAGGAGAGAATTAAGATCCAAACCATAACAACCAATGTATGAGGAGGGGGACCAGGGGAAAATAGTAATGACAGTTCATTTTGTCTTTGGAAACTAAGAACATGAGTGATTTTATCATACTACAAAGCTCGGCCAACAATTATAGCCCAGGACAATGCCTTCTATAATAATATAAAACTTAGCTGACTCTTTTGACAGTTTCCTAAAGACGAGAATGTAGTATCTTATGTTCTCTTCTCCTGAACATGGTAGTAGAGGAGACTAAGGACCTAACAAAGCAAGAGCACTCTCCATAAATCATCCAAATGTTAAAGATAGGAGAAAAAGCTTGGCCAAGTACAATGGCATTACAGTTATAATCCCAGCAACTCAAGAGGCTAAGACAGGAGGATGGTAAGTTCAAGGCCAGAGGCAACCTGTGCAATTTAGGGACTAAGGGATGCAGCCAAGTGGTAGCATGCTTGCCAAGTGTACACAAGCACCCACCAGGACTGAAAAAAAAGGAAAGCTTTAGATATAACAAAATATTTTTGTCATCACCACTTCTCTGAATTTCAAACATATAGTGCTTATTAGACATGGATATTCAAACAAAAAACTCAAAGCCATTATGCCTAAAGTCAACTCTGTCTGTTCTTTGGTTCTTACTTGGTTCTTATCTTCTCTCCCTGCTGTCTAACTTTACTCTTCTTCCAGTCACTCAGAATTGACAATTAGATTTGCAATGAACTTTTCTTTCCCTTTCCTCCATAACCCTTCCTTTTCCTTCCTGTACTGAAATCGAAATGCTGGATTTCAAGTGACAGAAAATCC
This sequence comes from Pedetes capensis, assembly GCA_007922755.1. Lineage (NCBI taxonomy): Eukaryota > Metazoa > Chordata > Mammalia > Rodentia > Pedetidae > Pedetes > Pedetes capensis. The sequence continues at coordinate 10,342 of VMDO01037367.1, read as the reverse complement.
AACTCCAACTGGTTTAGGTAAAGGAAAAAGAATTGTCTTGTGTCACATAACTAGAAAGCCCAGAGATAGAGTCCACTAGTGTTTTTACTGAATTCAGAGTTTCAAACAGTGGCCTCATCAGAACTCAGTTTCCCTTCATCTCTGCCTTCTGCTTTGTGCAGCTTTATTTTCATGCTGTACATATGATGTTTGGAGTTCAAAATTCATTTCATCTTTATTCTTCTGTGTTAGGCAGAACACGGTCTGCCCCAAAGCTGCTCATATCCTAATGCCTGGAATCTGTGAATATATTGTTACATGACAAGGGGGAATTAAGTTTACAGACTGAATTAAAATTGCTAATTGGCTGGCCTTATATAAAGCAGAGCGACCATCCTGGATTATCTAGAAAGGTTGAGCGTAATGGAAGAAAGAGAGTATCAGAGTGATGCAATATGAGAGAGAATTGACTGGCCATTTCTGGCTTTAGAAATGGAAGTGGATCACACACCAAAGAATGTGAACAGCCTCTAAAAGCTGAAAAAAGGGGGGAAAGAAAATAAGTTCTCTCCTAGTGCCTCTAGAAAGGAATGTCATCCTTCCCAGACCTTAATTTTAGCCCATTTTAGACTCTGATCACCATCAATTTGAGATACAATCTGTATTGCTTTATGTCACTTAGTCTGTGATAATTTGCTATGACAAATATGAAATTCATATATTGTGCAAGGATCAAGAAACATCTGTGTCCTCCTGTTATGATTTGAATATAAAGTGTCCCCCAAAGCTCATGTGTGAATGCTTGGTTGCCAGGTGATGAAGCATTTCGGAAGTGATTGAATCATGAGGGCTCTGACTTCATCAATGGATTAATTTGATGGCATTTTTGGAAAGTGGTGTAAACCAGGAGCCCTGCCCTGGTAGGAGGAGGTATATCAGTGGACGTATGACTTTGAGGAGCATATCTTGTCCCCCAGCCCACTTTGATCTCTTTCTCTGCTTCCCAGCCACTATGAGGTGAGCAGCCTCCTCTGCCACACACCCACTGCCATGATGCTCTGTCTCACCTCCGGCCCACAGCAATGGAGCCAGCTGACCATGGACTAAACCCTGAAACCATGAGCCAAAATAAACCTCTCCTCCTTTTAAATTGTTTCTGTCAGATATTTACCACAGTGATAAAAAATAAAATCTCCTGTCTTTCTTCTATGTCCCTGCTATTAACAAATTTGGCTGAATGCATAATATGATGGATGGACCAAAAAAAATTAATTACAGCCTGTCCCACTTCACTCTTTTTATCATTTGCCAATTCCTGTCAATTCTACCTTTGAAAGAAGTGTTCCCATATCTACCTCTATTCTTACTGCCCTATCTCAGGACTTTATCAGGGAATTAAAAGAGATTAACTATAAGATTTGTTCTGCTTCTGTGTTTCAAGACTCCAGTATTTAAGATATGATGAAAAATGCCTAAAGCAGCTACTTACATGATCTTAGAATTGAAAAGCAAATGTTTATGTATCCAAAATATATAGCAAAGGACACAGACATGGGAGATAAGGCACAGCAAAAAGTAGCCAACTAATTTCCAAAAATATTAATGAATTTTGTCTTATATGCTAACCTATTTTTATGTTTACTTTATTAAAATTTACCACATGCAGAAAAGTGCACAAATTATGGAACAGTGTGATGAAGCATCACAAAGAGAACACACTTACTTAAGGACTGTCCAAATCAAGAATCTCTCTGCATTCCTTCAAGTCTTTTTAGATCCCTTCCTTTCTCCACAAAAATAAACACTGTCCTAATCTCTCATACTATGCTAATTTGGCCTATCTTTAAATTTTATAAAATGAAAATACATGGTATATATTTTTATTTAACTGATTTCTTTTGCTCAATATTCTCCTTGGAAGAATCACTTACGGGATTACACATAGCAGTAATTTGGTCAGTTTCAATGTTGTGCAATACTCTATTTCATAAATATGTCAAAATTTTGTGTTTATGTCATTATTAAAGAAAATGTGGGTCATTGGCTATTTTTTCTATTACAAATAATGCTACTATAAAAATTCATGTGTATGTTGATATACAAATTTATACATTTATTAGATAAGTAACCAGGAGCGGAATTAATAAATCAAAGAAATTGGACATGTTTGGTTTTATCTGTCTATCATTGGTTATCCAGATATGGAAAATTAAAATGCTATGGTTTCAGAATCCAAATCTTGATTAAGATGCAATTTCTCCAGATGGAATAAAAATCTGAAAGAACTATAGCAAATAGAAAATTCCAAATCTGCTTAGTCCCTAACCAGATTGTATAATTGAGCATTTAATAAAATTTAGCCTACAATTTCATGCTGAGACAAATGGGAAATGAAGTACTCTTAATCTTTATGTATTGTGAAGGTTTTATTTATATAGTAAAGGAAGTTTATTAATTTCTGAATCAAGTGATGTTTTATTGAATGAATGACTGTCAATTTCAGAGAGTGTAGAAAATACATTCTGCTAGGGTCTGAATGTTTGTGTTCCCTTCAAATTTATATGTGGAAATCCTATCCCCTAAGGTGGTGGAGCTAGGAGGTAGGACCTTTTCACAAAGTTCATAACAGTTCCTAATAAATTCTAACGGAATTAGTGATCTTATAAAAAGGACTGTGGGGAGGCCCTTTACCATTTTTACCATTAAGAACAAAGCAAGAAGATAGCATCTGTGCATAGGTCCTTTCCAGACACTGAATCTGTGGGCATTTTTATCTTGGAAATCCAGGCTCCAAAACTGTAAGAAATAATTTCTGTTGTGTATAGCCATTCAATCTATGGAATTTTGGTATAGCAGCCTGTTATGGTTTGAATATAAAATGACCCTGAAAGTTCATGTTTGAATACATTGTCCCCAGTGAATAGCACCGTTTGAGAGGCTGTGGAACTTTAGGGGGAGAGGATCAGCTAGCAAAAATTAATTTGGGGCCTTTGAATGATTTACCCAGCTCCCAGGTCTGGTCTGGCTTTCTCTCTGTTTCCTGGTTGGTCACACTGTGAACAACTCTTCTCCACCATATGCTCTTGCTGCTTCTTTGGCCATGCTTTCCCCATCAGTATGAAATGACATCTTCTGAAACCATGAGTCAAATAAGTCTTTCCTCCCTTAAATTATTCTGTCAAGGAGTGACACAAAAGCTAATTAATACAGAAAATTGGTACCACGATTGGAGTCACTGTTGTGACTAAACCTGGCCATATAGTTCCTAGCCCTTTGGAACTGCTTTTCAGGAAGAATTTGGAAGAATTTGGAGATACAGCCTATAGAATACCTGAAATGTTGTGACTAGAGTTTGATGGGTAGCTCTTATGGGAGTTTGGAAGACCAGAAGCTGCCCAAGAAGCTTCAGAGGGAAAGGAAAACACTATTGGGAATTGGGCTCCATTCTGAAAAAGAGTTTGTCTTTCTTTTGCTTATGTCCTGAAAATTTGAGTGAAGATTATTTAGAAAGTAATGGACTAATTAATTTGTGTGGGGAAATTTCAAGACAGCATAGCATTAGGCTACAGTGTCATTTTGCTGGCTGCTTTTAGCCAGGTTTAAATTGAGGAAAAGGAGAAAAAGCATAGCAGAAAGATGTGAAAAGTATGTGGTCTGGCCAAAAAAATGGCCCATTTAAAGTTGTAAGCAAAGATATTATGGTTGTTGAAGAGATAACTGTAGTTAAATTGAAGCCCCAATGGAAAAATGCTGCAGTTGTTGGTGCTGTTGGGTGCCATCAAGTCAAGTCTGATTCATAGCGACCCTCATAGGGTTTTCAATGGCTGTTTCAGGATTGCCTCAGGAGTGGAATGCCAGGCCCTTCTCCCATTTTGCAGTGCTGGGGATGGAACTCGGGACCTCAGAGACTGCAGAGTAGTACTCTACCAACTGAGCTAAATCCCAGCCCAATGGAAAAATAGGAAAGGGCAAATCAGGAATTGGCCAGATCCCACCCATTGAAGTCTCCATGATGTGGAACTGCAAACTCGTTTGAAACACTTTCAAAAAAAAAAAAGAAAGAAAGAAAGAGCCCTTACAGGGCATCTTGCTCACAAAGGACCACAGAAGGAACTGTTTTCCCAGGTTCAGCTACACAAACACTCAGTGGCTGCTCCATCCATGATTCCAAGAGGACCAGCTCAAGCTGATAGTAGATATTGACATCATCCATGTGATGCTCATTCTACAGGCATTCAGAGCACAAGAATTATAGGATCATGGAGGCTTACACCAAGGTTCCAGTAAAATGCCTAGGAGGCAAGGGAATATGTACTTGGGTTGAATCCCTTGTGGAGTGCCCCTGAGGGAATGATGCAGGAAGATATGAGGATGAAACCTAAACTGCAATGGAGACCTAAGGATGTTGGAGATGCCAGCAATGTGGAATGTCTGCCAAGGAAACCTGCCAGCAACAAGTGGAGACAGCTCAAGAGAGAGGTCATGTGATGTGAAAACACCAACGCCATAGGAGCAGGGCTTCCCACACCTGTTGGAGTTCAGATGACGCCACCATGCACACCAGACATGGAGTGACAGGATTTGTTTTCCATGCTGGATTTTGATCTTATGTTGTTCCTCTCCTTCCTTGCTATGTTCTTGTTCTTTCCTTTTGGAATGGGAACGTTCACTCTGTGCTGTTATATGTTGGAAGCATGTAGCTTTCTTTTTATTTTGCAGGGGCTTACAGCTAAGGACTTTCCTTGAGTTTTAGCAGAGACTTTGGACTTCAACTTTTGAACAATGTTGAAGCTATTAAAACTATGGGGACTTCTAAAGTTGGACTGAACACATTTTGCATTATGAGATGGCCATGAGCCTTTAGGGGCCAGGGGAAGAATGTTATAGTTTGAATGCTTGGTCCACAGTGGGTAGCATTGTTTTGGCAGTCTGTGGAGCTTTGAGAGGTGAGATCTAGCCAGCAGAAATAGGTCACAGGTGGAAGGTCTTTGGAGGTTTGAGCTGGTCTCCAGTTCTGCCATGACACTGTCCCTCTCTCTCTCTCTCTCTCTCTCTCTCTCTCTCTCTCTCTCTCTCTTCCCCTCTCCATCCTGGTTGGATATGATGTGAACAACTCTCCTGTGCTATATGCTCCTGTCACCTCTTTGGCTGTGCCTTTCTCATCACTATAAACTGAGATCACTTGAAACTGTGTACCAAATAAATCTTTCCTCCTTTAAACTTTTCTGTCAGGTATTGCATTGCAGTGGCAAAAAGAGTACCTAACACAGCCCAAATGGAATAAGACAACTCCCTTAAAGAAAATGTTCATGATCACATGGAAGTTGGTAGCACATAAGAGGGACTTACTAAGATGATCTCATATGACAAAGTATGGTGAAGGGTATGACAGAAAAAGTCTAATTAGGGTGCTGTTATACCTGTTCAAGCAAAAAATTTTGAGTGTCTGTCCTAATAAGGCAGTATTTAATGGGGTTAAGGAAGAAGAAATGGATTGAAGAAATATTTAACAGTAGATTTGAGAAAAATAGCACAAATTTATTAAGATCCTCATAGATACCCACCACTGTATAAAGCAATGGGAAAATACTAGAAATACATAGTATTATATACTTCTAATAAAATGTTGAACATGACATCAGTCACTCCGGGCGGTCTTTGAAGGTTTTATAAGGGCCTCCAGTTTCAGAAGCTTTCTTTGCTCCTGATCCACCATGATGTGAACACCCTCCTTGGCCATGCTCTCCTCAGCCACTGTGGACTGATATCCTCTCAACTGTGATCCAAATAAACCTATCCTTCCTCCATGAGTTGTTCTGTCAGGTGTGTTGGTAACAGCAATACAAAAACTTACTGAACAAATAGCTTAATAAAACTAACATTATAATATTAATACTAGCTTTGCAGAATAGTATCACTGTGTGGTAGGATCTGTCAGTTAGACATTATAAAGAGTACAAAGAGAGGATAGAGATAGCTGTCACAAAACAGGAGGCCAAGGCCTCCAGCTTCTCTAGTTATAGGCAGTGACTTGCCTATACTTAGGGAAGGGTCTCATTGCATGGGGTTTATGAGCTGGACAAACAGAAAAGCATGGATTTATTTAATCAATAATCATTTTCCAAGGACTGCCCCCAGGTCAGACCCTGTGCCAAATTTTGTGGGGTATGGTATGAAAGACTGGAAAAGTGACTTCAAAACAAGAGTCTTGGCTGATAGCTCAGGACTGAACCCCAGTTCCATCACTTCACAGCTGTGGACTTCGGGAAAGTCACTTTACTATTATGTGTTTCACTTCTCTTGTCTGTAAAACAGAGAAAAGAGGCTGCAGATTTCACAGACTTGTGTGCAGATGAACAAATGTACTGCACCCTAGTCCAGAGTGAGTGCTCCATAAATGTCCCCTCTGCTTATTTCTACTCTCCACTCCATCCTACACTTTTGACTGGATTTACATCCTTGCCACTTCTCATCAGTACTAGGTCAATCACCCAAACAAATGCTTTTTAAACTTCTTTTTATTTTTTTCCTTTTTGTAGCACAGAATTTTTAAAAGTGAGTTTAAAACCAAAATTTAATACATAAAACACCCCCATGTCTGAGCATATGCTATTTCCTTATTTATACTACACTACTTCATCATGTCATTCTTGAAGTAATTTTTTTTTCTTTCTTCAAAACTATTTTGAGTGACTAGGGCCTTGTCTCTGAGGACATCTCCAATTGTAAGAATTAATCATTCCCTTTGTTTGTTAACACATCTGCCTATTAGTGTATGTGGTTGCAAGTGATTGCCACATTCATCTTTGCATTCTTGGAGCCAGGTGCAAAGTTGGGCAACACTAGAGTGGGTACACAATATATTATTTTTATGACAGCTTTATGAAGATATAATTCACATAGTAGCCATTTACAGTACACAATTCAATAATTTTTAATACATTCACAACTAGGCGACCACCACCATAGTCCATATTTATCACACCAGAAAAGAAACAAATCCCATTAGCCATCTCCCATTCACCTTTACTCCAACCCCAGACAAACACTAATCTAACTTCCTGTCTCTTTGGGCTTGTCCATCCAGGGGAATTCATATGAATTAAATCACACAATATGTGGGACTTTGTACCTGACATCTTTTACTTAGCTTTCAATGTTTATCCATGTAGTAGTATGTATCAATACTACATTTCTTTTTCTACCTGAATAACATTCCATTTTATGGTTATAACACATTTATCCATTGTCATGATTTGAATATAAAGAGTCCCCCAAAGGTCACGTACTTTAACATTTGGTCTCTAGCTGTTGGCACTGTTTGTAGAGGTTGTGGAAATAGGGAGGTGGGTCTTATCATTGCAGAAGTGATGTCACTGGGGGCAGACTTTTCAAAGTTTTTACCCCAGACTCATGGCCCAGCTCTCTCTCTCTCTACTTCATACTCATGAGGATGTAAGTTTGCCACCAGGCCCTCCCTTCTGCTGCCACCTCACCTGCCCTGCTACCATTACAAATGATCTTCTAACTGTGAGCTTCCAATAAATATCTTCCCCCATAAATCAGTTTCGGTTGTTTTTCTGCTACAGTGATGACAGCGGATTATTACAGCCAGCCATTCACCAGCTCGTGGGCATTTTGGTTGTTTTCACTTTTTGCCTATTATGAATAAAGCTGATATGCTTGTTCATGTACAAATTTTGTGGTGATGTTTTCATTACTCTTGAATATATATCATACCTAGGAGTAGACTTATTGGATCATGTCATATGTCTATGTTTAACCATTTGAGAAAGTACCAGGCTGTTTCCCAAAACAACCATGTCATTTTATGTATCCACCAACAGTGCACAAGGGTTGTAAATTTCTCCACATCCTTGTCAACATTTGTCATTATCTATCCTTGGATTATAGTTATCTTAGTAATGTGAAATGGTATCTCATTATGATTTTGATTTGTGTTTTCCTAACACCTTACTGAGAATCTTTTCATGTATACATTGGCTATTTTATACTTCCTGTAGACAAATGTCTATTCACATTCTCTGCTTATTTTTAGTTATTGTGATGTTATTATTCAGTTGTAAGTGTTCTTTATATAATCTAGATATAAATCCTTTATCAGATACATGATTTGTAAAAATGTTTCCCATGCTGTGAATTGTCTCTTAACTTTATTGATAGTGTCCTTTGAAGCATGAAAGTTTTAAATTTTGATGATATTCAGTATATATTTTTAATTTTTTAGTTTGTGTTTTTGGTGTAATTTATCTAATTGTTGTTGTTGTTAGGTGCCATGGAGTCATGTCCGACTCATAGCAACCCTCATAGGGTTTTCAATGGCAGATTGTTTCGGGATTGCCTTGGGAGTGGGTCCTTCTCCCATAATTTATCTAGTTAACCATAACTTAATGCAATCTTACAAAATTGTAACCTATATTTTCTTCTAAGATTTCTAAGGTTTTAGCTTTTACATTTATGTTTTCAATCCATTTTGAGTTAGGATTTTGTTTTTTAGGTGATGAAAAGTACTTCATTCTTTTGCATCTGTGCTTCCAGTTGCACCAGCACCACTTGAAAAAAAGACCAATCTTTTCCCCAAAATAAAATGTTGAATTAAACCAAATACTGCCTGACTCCTTTTTTCAGAGAAAAATAGTATGATAATGTAAACTATTAGATACAAGAGAAGATGATACTGCATCATTAGGTGTGAGTCCAGACAAGCACAGGACCCAGCTGGGAATGCCTTCTTCTAGGTCTGTAGACTGAGCCCTGATATCGAACATAAAATTACCACAAAAGGTGTGTCTCTCTTTCAATGGGATACAGTTTAAAGTGACACCAGAAAAATACTTGAATTCTAGATGGTACTAGTTTTTGTACTCACATGCAAATCCCAACAATTAGTAATTGCCAAGAAAAAAGAAAAAAAATCCTAGAGAAATGGAGATTCCTCAGTTCAAAAAAGAAGAAAAATTTAAATGTGATAAGAAATAACTTAGAAATCATGGAAAGGTCTTCTTGAAATATATCTCCCATTATCTTTAAAGATACCATCTTAGCTATGGTTAAATCAGTCTACTAGTTTTACATGTAAAGTTACCACATTCCAATTTCCCACTTTTCTGTCTTGTTCTCCATTCGGAATTGGGGTGTCTGGCTTCTCAGCTGATTGCTAAAATCACCAAATTCAATTACCAAGAAGAAAGCCTGGACTATCTGCCCTCATTTCCTGTTGGGGGACCCATGGACTGTGGTGAAGTCTTGGAAAGTGAACTAGAGCATCTTATTTTATATCTGAGCCAATCTTTCAACTTGATATGTCTAAGAAGATAAAATATTGGGATGAAATGATACCATTCATCAAAATTTTGCCATTTATCTCAAAGTTGCAATTAATTAACAGTATGCTGGAATTATTGTCATAATCTGACAATGTTAATGGACATGCACATATATGCACTATTCTATAATTATGCCTTTCCAGCTACACAACAATTTGTATAATAATGATTATTAAATGAATAATATAGAGATTTATAAATCTTCTGCAACCCCCATAAAGATCTGAAATATTCTTTAGTCACACAAAGAATGGGCTATTGTTTGCTTGAATGTGGAGCACCATTTCACTGAGGACCTGTGGAAGGCAAGTGCACCCTGCCAGCATCTGGCTACCTGGCAGCCTCCACAAGCAGCTGGGGAGGAAACTTCAGTGTTGCTCCTGGGTCTTCACATAATTAGCCTGTTTATAGGCCATCTGGGTTGCTTTGAATTCACCATTGCCATTTCTTGCTTTCTGAAGATTTTCTGTGTGTCTCTTCCTTTGGGACTAAAATCATTAATAAGGCCTTTCTTGGTCAGGGACACTGGCTTCTTTAACGTGGCTGGCAACTCTCTGCTCTGCTGGATCCATCTTATTAAGAAGCACCATACAGACCAAAGGAGGGTGGTGTTTGTATTCGATAATGCTGTCATCAAATTAACAGGCCTCATTAGAAGGAAATTACAGATTTGGGGCTCCCTAATACAATAAATCCTTTAAAATACCTCATTCAAAGAATTACAAAGCCTTCTTTTTTTTTTCTTTGTTTTTTTATTAGAAATTTTTAATGTACATCATAATGTGATTCATTTTGACATGTTTTTCGTTGTGACAATTTTCATATATGCAATTTTTTTATTAGAAATTTTTAATGTACATCATAATGTGATTCATTTTGACATGCTTTTCGTTGTGACAATTTTCATATATGCAATTTGATAAGCATTATTCATATAGGTTACCCCTTACCCTCCTCTATGTTTCCCCCCTCCCCCCTTCCTATCTAAGTTTCCCATCCAAGTCTTCTCTATCTTT